>VZUI01053674.1:0-70050 GCA_013401135.1 Cettia cetti
GCACAGCAGGAATTTCCCCATGGAAAGGGGGCTCAGGGGGGCACAGCAGGAATTTCCCCATGGAAAGGGGGCTCAGGGGGGCACAGCAGGAATTTCCCCATGGAAAGGGGGCTCAGGGGGGCACAGCAGGAATTTCCCCATGGAAAGGGGGCTCAGGCTCTGGCAGTGCCCAGGGAGGTTTGCAGTGCCCATCCCTGGAGGTGTCCCAGGAATTCCTGGAAGCGGTGTGGGTGACTCGGTTCAGTGGTTTAAGGGCTACAGTGGCAGTGCTGGGTGGACAGTGATACTGGGTGACCTTGGAAGTGTCCACCCGCAGTGATTCTAGGATGTTTCCATCCGGGCTGTATTTATTTCATTCCCTTTACCAGGCTCTGTCTCCCAGCGCTGCCCCTCAGGGAGCGGCGCCATTTGGCGGGAAGGGGCGGGCGCTGGGGGGGCCGGCGCGCACGCGCAGGGGCAGGGGGGCGGGGGGCGCGCCCGGCGCGGCGCCCCTGGAGCGGCCGGGGCCGCCCGCCGCCCTAAGACCGCCCGGGGGCTCCTTCTGTCCCCCCGGGAGCCTGTCCTTTGCCGTCCCTCGCCTCGGCTGCTGTCGGTAAAGGGGTTTGTGCTCCTCGGGGGTCCCCTGCCCGCGGCGCGCCCCTCGCCTCTGCGGTCGACGCTTTTGTGCGTGTTGGGGCGCGGAGAGCTGCCTGCCCGTCCCCCGCCGCTCCTGCAGGCATCGCTGCGAAGGAGAGCAGCAGGACGGCAGAAGAGATGTTCCAAGGGTGGTGGGAGTAGCGAGCAGGTTTCCGATATTACCTTGCTGCTCCTCCCCTGGATTACTTGACAAAGGGCTATCGGATATGGCTCATGGCCGTGGCCAGATAGCCGGGCAGGCTCTTTTTGCTCTTGTCTCGGTCGCCAGCCTCTCCACATCAGCAAACCGTGTTTTTATCTCCTGCCGTAGAGTGCACCCTTTATTTAGCTACCTGCTGGAGGGGGCATCACGCCAAAAATCTGCAATGTGGCTGCAGTCAGCCCGATGTTCTCAGCAGGTTTGGTAGATCTCAGCTGGATGGAGAGCAGGTGTTTTGGCAATTTGAGGTTCTGGGTACCTCCCTCCTTTGCTCCTCTCGATATTAGAAGTTAGAAACAAAAAGCCTATCAGTGTGTGCTCAGGGTGGCTAATTTAGTTGTGCATAGTCCTAGAGGAGTCCCCTCTCTCCTGGATTTGTCTGTTACTGTGAAAACATCTTGCTTCATGGTGTAATTCTCTGGAGGAGGCACACACGCGAGGCCATGGGCTGTGGGGAAGGAGCATCTGATTAGTAAGGGTCACAAAGCTACTGAAGGGTTGCATGGCTCAGGTGCCTTCTGGGTGGTGCTGCTAATGCCCCACCTGAGTGTGGGACAGAGCCTTTGCAAGTGCATGGCAGGGGCCGGTACCCCTCCCTTCCAAACAATCGCACTCTACGGTCCCTAATAGCCTTTATTACTCTTAATGCTTCTGAGAGAGAGCAGAGCTGGCCACTCAGCTCGTAACTGACTCCAGGAGGACTCCATTCAACCAGAAATAGCAAGGCATTACTTCTAACGATGACTGGAATTAGCTGATATCTACCGAGGAAGGCCTTTCTCATCTTGAGCTTTTTAGTAGCAGGCATATGCTATCTTTATGGGGAGAGAAGTCCATTCTGCAGTCTTCATCTGGATGCCATAAGAGCAAAGTAAAGATCAAAGAAGATGCCTTTGAGGGGGTTGGGAAGAGGCTCTGGCTTGACTCATAAGTATGTTTTGTTGCACTAAGTTTACTCTATTTTTGTCTGTTCCTGTTTTTGGTAACCTTGGGAAGAACTGAAGCTACTGTATTTTCTGAGAGTGTCAGCTTTCATGTCAGGGAGGCATCGCCGCGAGCCTTTGCAATGCTCCGTTTTCTTGCCCTTTGACCGGGGGGGCAGTGCAACTGTCCTGAATTGTTCTGAAGCCATGAGTTGAGCCAAGAAAAGAAATATCTTGAGTGTATTGTGCTTCTAGTTTGCGTGGGGGTTTAATTATTTTTTTTCTTTCTTTCTTTCTGGGCTTAAAATATCCTTGGTTATATTTTTCAGCTTTCTACAGTCATAAAGTGGGCTAGGAACTTGCTTGGAGGGGTTTTTATATTGTTTACGTGGAAAAAAAATCCTCACAAAATCTCTTCATTCTGGGAACTACAACTTGCAGAAAATCCCAGGTAGCTTGAGGTTTGCAGTGAAAGCCCGAGAGCTGGCAGTGCCCAGGCCCTGCTTTTTGTCTGCTGCTAATTACAATCTGCATGAGCCTCCTCCCCTGTGATCCCTGCGGCATCCTCTTCTGCCACCCGCCCGTCCGCGCCGAGGTGCGACCCCGGCCTGCGTCCTCTCTGTTCGCGCCCTCCCATCTCCATCCTGAATGGCCGGGGCGAGGCTGCGTGCGGAAAATCCGAGGACTGCAGGCAGCACCTCCCGCTCCCACCGAAGACAGTCGGGACCTTTGTCGTCTGACGTGAAGCCTGCGCAGCCGTGCGGTGCTTGGAGAGGGAGGAGGGCCTGGCTGTAGGATACTCCGTGTGCGCTGTTAATTGCAGACAGCGCTGGTTATGGATCCTGTGGCTGATTTGCATATCAAAGCATCTGAGAGCTCTGCCGTGGGTAGGGATGGGCAAGGATGATAAGGCTTGCTGAAGGCTGGGACCGGATCTTCCCCGGGGCTTTTTGTGATGCACAGATGAGACGAGATGATGGGAATGTTTGGAAAATGGAGTTTGTCTCCGTGTCCTTGAATGACAGGACCATAAAGGCTTTTTTCATCTAGCTGCTTTCCAGAGGGTGGGAACCAAGCCATTCTTGGTGACGGTCCCTTAGGCTGCTCCTTCCCTGCCTCCTCTTGCCGCTGAGAGCTTGCTGGGTAGCCCACAGTGCCGAGCCCTGCAGATGCATTCCCCACCCCCCAACATCCAGCAGCTCCTGCAGCAAATGGCCAGTGTGCCAGCCTGCTGCCTGCTCTCCACACTGCCTCTCACACAAGGAGGCAGAGCCCTGCTTGGAGCCTCAAAGCAAAGGGGCAGATTTCCTACTGCCTGAACTGGCTCTGCAGGGCCTCAGGTCTTTCCTGGTGGCTCAGGAGGTGTTGGGGCAGGGGGACAGGGAATGGCAGAGCCTTGATTGGGCCGTAGCCTCTGAGATACTGATTGAGTCAGGGGAAGGTTTGGCTATGTCTGATCTCAATACAGCTGTCTGTTCTTCCTCCTGGCCCTGGAAGTGAGCCTGGGGAAATTCAAGCTTGCTTGCAGGCTGAGCTGGAAACTGAAATGCAGGTTTCCAGGAAGGGAGGGAGGTGGGGTCCCTGTGTCCCTCTGCCACTTTAATCTTAGCAAGTGTCTTGCTGGTCCTGATGCTCTAGCTCCAAGGGACTGCACTGTGGGACAGGTGGCCTGTCAGAAGATAGCTCTGTATTCATTGTGGGAGTACCTGCTCCTGGAACTGCAGTCCTTGTCCTCTTTCCAGTGCCCTGTGCAGTTCAGGCTCTTGCTGGGAAGGACTTCTCACCTTCCTATCCACAGGGCAAGTTGATGTGTGCAGGACCTGCCTTGAGCGTGGCCTTTTCAGGCCTGCAGCCTACATCTCTCAGAAGCGTTCTGGCTTGTCCAGGATAGTGAGCTGGGGAGCAGGCCTGATGCATTGACCAGAAAGTTGATTAAAAGAAGAAAAATAAAAGTCTAGGAATGAGAAAGAAATGTGTATGTATGTACACATTCTGCGACAGAGACAGGGTGAGATTCATGAAGTGGCTGCCAAGCTTGTAGAGCAAAGGCTTGTGGTATAAAATGGCTTTTCTCTGAGCCTGGAGGCCTGTGGTTGGCACTGCCTTCTCACTGCATGTCCTTCCAGCATGGAGCTGGGTGTCTGCCCTCTGCTCCAAATACAGATTAGCTGCAGGAAGCCTGAGGCTGGCTTGCTATGAGAGGTGCAGAACCCTTTCCTCTGTTTCTCTGCACAGCTCTCACTGCCCTTCTTACAGGGTTATGTTTGCATACTACCTATTCCTTGCACATGATTGCTAAGCAGTCCTGGAAAGGCTTCTCTTCTCCCCCTGGCTCTTGCACGTTGAAATTGCCTGCCTGTCATTCTCCCTCTTCTGTTTTCACCTCCCTTCCTTCTTCCCAAAGACAGGTTGGGGAATGGAAGCATCTTCCCGGTATCCCAACGCTTTTGTCAGGCCAAACTCTTGGAGTGGCTCCACCGTTTATATGGGCAAGATAGGATCCTGCTGGCATAGCCCACTACGGCTGAGCAAGGTCTCCCGTTCTTGATGTGCTTTGGTCTAACTGTTGATGCCAGCAGCCTCTGCCCACATGGTTATTGTGCTGGGAAGAGAGAGAGCTCTTCTTTTATGCATGCTGGTTTTCCCCAGAGAAATTGGCTGTTGGTAGTACAGGTCTGGCTTAAAGCAAGGTTTTGAAGATTCCCGTTTCTGGTGGCTGTTTGTGCTGTTGCATTTAAGAAAGGGCTGGAGTTCTTAAAGAGCTGTGTATTGGAAAGGTGACACATCGTATCAGCACAGGAGAAAGCAGTCACAGGCAGGATTCATGCTGCCTGTTTTCAGTGTGTTCTGCTCTTGCCTTTCTGAACCACCACAGCCATGCTACCTCTGAGCAGCAAGCTGAAAAACCTCCCTGGCTTTTTCTGTCTGGAAGAGTGACTGCTGCAGACCTTTCCTGTGTGTCTGTTCCCTCTCACTCCCTGGAAGGACTGTATGTCCCCAGAGCTACCCATATCTCTTCCCTGGGTGTGCTCATCACCTCTGCACCCCTGTAATTTTTTGTGCAGAGAAGTTGCTTGTTTTGACACCCCCTTCCCAAGCAATGCTCTGTCAGGTTTCTGTGCAGGTCTCTGTTCCCAGCTTAGTGCAGAGCATCACTCTGCAGACAGCTGGCTGCCAGCAGTGCTGTGCCCTCTGGCTCTGTCACCCCGTGGTGTTGCCTGTGGGGCAGTGGCGTGCTTTCTGCTGTTGGCCTGCGTGGAAGAACCGTTCTGATGGGCACCCTTAAATCATCCACTTGCCTCCTGGTGTGTTGCTGACATGGGTCAGGGGAGAGCTATTCTCACAAGTGCACAAGAGTTCGTTTGGTGGGAGAGTTGTGTGCTACCCTGGCCCTGCTTCTGCCAGATAAACAGTGGCCTTTAGTAGACTCTGTTTCAGGTCCCTTCAAAGTCAGAGACAATTTTGGCAGATCTTGTACTTAGAGGAAGCTCAGATGGGGCAGCAGGCCTTGTCTTCTGCTTGAAGTAATTATCACATCTGGTGTTTTCTGCTGGAGGGCAGAGTCCACCTGACACAGACTGGAGAGGGTCTCTGCAGGTGGCCTCAGGATACTTGTGCTCTTGAGGCAAAACTTGGTGCCTTTGGGTCCCAAGGAAGATCTTAAAAGGGATTCATTTTCAATCTCCCTGTGCTTATGGCCTCCACTGGATTTGTGTGAAGCCGCTGAGTGTTGGAGGCTCTCGGGTGGGGCTGGTAAAGCCGATCTCTTGAGGATGTCTGCATACACAAGCGGGTGGCTTGCTTTTCCTGGGCTCTAGCTCCATGCTTGAGGCATAGGCCTGCAAATGAATTGTTGTTGTGTGTCCGCTGAGCCGCGGCTGCTGCCCAAGGACTCGCTATTACTCCCAACACAGAAAAGGCAGCTTGAGTTGGCAGCAGTCACAAAGTTATAAATCTGGGAGGAAGGAACTGGGTTTGCGGTGGATGTGGAACTTGGTGTGAACTCCCAGCTAGGGCAGAAGGAGCTGATGCAGCTCTTGGGTAGAAGGACTTAGCTCCTGCAGGCGTGGAAAAGAGGAACAAATGAAATGTGACAGTAAGAGCTTTGTCTTCACCTTGCAAAGAAGATCAGGGGTGATGAGTTAATTTTAAAAAGCAAATCCAAGTACAAATCAGAACAGGTGACAAGACTGTTTTGGTAAATTAAATGTGGTCATATGGGCAAAGCCTTATGAAATTTTCCTGAAAGTACTTCCAGACTAAGGCAACTTTTGCATACTGATCAGCCACCAGAGAAAACACCTGGTAAAGTGACATTCCAGGGTTTGACCCCTTGAAATACAGGGGAAAAGAGTGGGACTACATCCAGCCTGTCTTAATAAGCTGGAATAAACAGCTAGTGTTTGTTCTGTTAAGAAGGTGGGAGCATATGCCAGTTAAACATCACCAGCATCCATTTGTCTGGAACGTAGTGCATCAAGTTGGTCAGCAGCCCTGCCTTAGAGCATGGCCTGCCTCTTAGCTCAGCAGGGGTGATGGTTGTAAGAGATCTTAAGTCAGCCTGTGTCAGTGACCCAAGTGTAAGCTTGTAAACAAACGAGGAAGGGGTAGGAGGTAGGAAGCGTGCCCCATGTGGGCCCTCAACTAATGGCAAAGCTGTATTCAGAAGAGTTTCTATCTGATAAAGTGACCCTAGCTAGGCAGGCAGGGGAAGATACTGGTATTGCCAGAATTTAGGGGTTGAGGATTAGTGCTCTTCTGGGGAGCAGAAAAACACAAGGAAAACCTTGTGCCAGGCTGAGGAATGACACCTCTAAGGTGCAGGAAGCAATTAGTGCATCCTGAACACAGAGGAGGTGGTGCTAAGGGCCAGGCTCAGATATAGATGCAACTCTTGGAGAAGGATGTGTGCAAACAAGAGCCTATCCAGCAAAGCAATAGAAATTAAGGTCTTTGGAAATATGGTGTGGGAGGAAGGATGAGAAGAACTGTGAGAAGGGCTGTGTAGCCTGAGTAAGAAAAGGTGGAGGAGGGAACTTCATGGTCTTTAAGAGTGTACAGCCATGTATATTTTTAGAAGACTGTAGTTGTGATGAAGACGAGGCAGGAAGTCACTTTACCTGTAATTAGGGAGTTCAAACTTTATGATTCCCTGTAATATCAGTTGGGATAGTGAAGCAGAAATGGAGGCTATCTTGAAGGGCTTTTTGGGAAATTGGGGGGTGTAGGTTAGTTTTGGAAGAAATTAGCAGAAAGTCTGTAGATCTGGATGACTTGGAACTGGCTGTGCCTCAAGTAAAGAATCTTGACACATGACTGTTAAGGCCCCTTCAAGCCTGGCAGCTGTATGAAACATTTTACACCTGGAAAGGCAGCAATGAGTAGCCCCAAGAATGAATGAGACTCTACTGCTGTAAATGGTGCTGGGGAGATTGATAGTAAAATATGCTGTCTAAATCCAGTGCTGGCACTCAGAAAAGGCTGCTGACAAATTGAAGAAAAAGCAGAAAAGTTACAGTATTAGTCTGAGGCCTGAAGAGATAGATTTGTGGTGAGAAACATAAGGAGATAAATCTGCTCATCTAATCAAGGAAAAGATGAAGGTGAGGATTGGTCATCCTGCATAACTTGTGACTGTGCATTGCTAGCTTGGTAGAGTAGAAAAGCCAGGCTATGAAGAGTGGCCAAAAAAACCTGTGGTGAGATGCTGGGACTGTAGTCACCTTCAGAGCCATGCAGCCAGCTCTGCCTTCCCTCTTGTACATGTGGATGTCTTTGCCTGTTACTTTTTCAGTGCATCTCTGTTCTCTGGGTTTTCTTGTTGCTCCTTAGTATCTAAAGCCTTTTGTTGAATCTCCTCTACCTTATGAGGAAACAGCTCCAGTAAAACAAAGCACTCACCTGGCCCCAGCTTATGTAGGGTGATGCCCTGACAAACCTACACCCATTCCCTGTCCATGTGCCTCTGGTATTGTTCCCTGCCTCTCCTTGTCCCATCCTGTCATCTGCCTCTGACTGGTTAATGGCATCTCTTCTCCTGTGGTGCCCAGCTACTTTGCCAAACAGGTACTTGAGAGCAGCCAGCACCTAACACCCTCCAAACTCAGCACCCTAGCTGGTGAGAATGATTAATGAAACCAAAGATCACCCTTGCCCCTGGTTCCTGCCAGTCTGTAATGTAGTGCCTTGTCACTTGGAGCCACTGGTTTATTTAGGGTCATTATGCCTGTTTTCACTCCATGAGATGATGTTTCTTCCTTAGTCCAGGGAGAAAGGTGAGATACTGCAGCAGATGGCTCACTAAAATCTTGCTACATCCACAATTTCCCTTTCACCCACTAAGGCTGTAATGCTGTTAAAAATAAAAATGATCCAGTGTGCCTGACAGGATGTATCCCTTGTAAATCCCTGCTGCATAGTGCTCCTGGAATCTCATCTCTCTGTCTTCATGTTTTATTACCGCCTGGGGTAGGAGGGGAATTTCAAAGCTAGTAGATAGCTCCTGACTATGGTTTCAAGTCAGGGAAGGCAAATACTTTGATGTGCTCTAAGCAAAAAGGGAGGAAAACCCCCAGCATTTCACTTCTTTATTTTGTTTTCTTTAAAGCTTTGTTCCATTTGATGAGAGCAGAGCTCTGGTTTGTAGGGAATAATGCCAGTAAGCCTTTGTGTTTTCATCTGGGGAGTTGAGTGCTACAGGGTTGAACAGCAGAAGTTGCTCCAGGAGTCTTGTGGAGTTGGAGCCACAGCTCAGCTTTCCTCTGGTGGGTCTGGAGTGAGGGATGCACCTTTGCAAATCAAAGGTTTAAAGCCATGGTATGGTTGCAGTATTTGAGCGTGGTCGGGGCCGTGTCTCTGGGATGCCTTGGGTGTCCCCTCCAAAACACCTGCAGCTTCTGGCCTGCTAGATGTCTAGGGCTGCCTGTTTTGATTGCTCTGCTGATACATTATTTTAGCAAAAAATGCTCCTGCTTCTGAAGTCTGATTTGATTCCACCACCTTAAAACACTGGGAAGCCGTTTTGCCAGTATAACTGCACCTCCATCAGCAGACTCATGCCTGTGGAGACATGTTAATCACTTGGGCCTCTGTGTCTGACACAGCTATGCTTGCACATGTCTCTGGGGGTGGCTGGATGTGAAAGATCAAATGGAATCTTTAGATGGGGATTGCAAATCTGGAGAAGAGATGGGGCAATCTCAGTAGAGGAGGTGGGCAGTTAAGCCTCTTTTCAGAATACATGGGAGTGAGTGGAAGTGTCTGTTTGGTAAATGGACAACAGAGCAGGTTTTGGATGATGTGGGCAGAGGTGGCTTTGCTGTTTGAACGGCAGCACATATATTCTCTCTTGTATTGTTTGCACTGCATTTCTTGGAGCAAGAAAAGGAATTTTTAAATACATTCAGTGAAAGCAGACTCCAAGCAGTGGTACAGGTAGGGCTGCGTGTTGTGGCTGAGTAGGTGTGTGGGCTGGAAACTCCCAGCCTAGTCCTGACAAACTACTGCAGGGTGGTGAGCCTGTCTGGCCTGGGGCAAAGATGCCCACCTGCTCTTCCCTTTGTTCCCCTCTCTTCCCTCTGGTTGTTTCTGTCCTATTAGTCATCCTGATCACCCTCGAAGCCCACTCCAGCATTTCAGAGCATCCTTTGACTTGCAAGGAACATTTCTGATTGTGAAACCTGCCCTTTCTACCAACTCCTCCTTTCTGAGCTGGATCTGGAGCCTCCAGAGCTCTGGGCCAACACCCTCTCGTCCTATCCCGGTGCCAGGGTTTGGCTGCCTTGTTATTCCTGCTCTTCCTTCCCACTTAGATGGGTGTACATTTTCATACCCTTTTCGCCTGCAGGAGTGTCATGGCAGGTGGATTTCAGGATCAAGGCGCATTTGAGACTCAAATGTGGCTGGAGAGCAGTGGTTTGGTGTTGGGAATTTTATTTCTTGGGTTGTTGTGGTTTTTTTTATCTGTCTGTACTTCTTAAAGCATGTGTGTTGGAGCTGGCAGGACATGAGCAGCTGTCCCATCACTTGGAAAGTGAGTAGGCAAAAGAAGGTCCAGGAGGAAGACCTGCTGGTACATGTTGCTGCCTGCAGTGCTGGGGGAGGAGCCTCCCGTTCCTTCCCATGCTGTGGTACCAAAGCAGATACCAGGGACAATAGTCAAGATGTGGCTTCCACTCCTAATCTGGCCTGTAAAAGCCAGGGGAAAAGAAAAATGGTCAGGCATATGTGCTGTCTCTGTTGGCATCCTCCACAGGCCTGGGACTGGCCTTGCTCTGACATAAACTCAAACCCTACCTCTCCAGAGAGGAGAGAACTAAAGGAGAAAATGTGACAGTGGAGACAGGTGGCAGATAGCAGGAGGAGACACTGAATAGCTGCATGATGTGTAGAATGAAGAGCCCATGGATGGGGAGTGGCAGCTGGGGGCACTGAGCGGAGCAGCCTCACTCCACCTAAAGGTGGATGATGCCTGCAGACAGGAGAGGCTGTGCAGGGGCTGGCATGGGGCCCCATGACTCAGACTGGAGGTGGATAGGGAATGTTTTATTCCTTCTGTCTCATTTTTTGTGTTAAACTTGCAGCTTGGTGCCTCTGCATCCTCCCTGGAGGGCAGAGAGCATACCTGGTCCTGGGGAGCCTAACCACTGACCTTGGATGGAAAATTAAACTAGCAGTGGCAAAACTTTGTAAGGTGCACTGCTGCCCACCTGAGTATCTCCCTGTCTGCTTGGAGCTGACCAAGGTGGCAGGGGCAGCGTGAAGCTTTTGCTCTTGCAGTTACTCTGTCAAGCAGCTGGGAAACCATCCAAAAACATCTTTGGTTTTCATCCTGTACCTAGTTCCAAGAGAGTTGTTGCTCAGGCAGGAGAGGAGTAAATTCCCAAGGACAGCAGAAGAGGGGACAGCAGGGCAGTGGCAGCTCCCTGCTGCTTTCCTGGGCCTTAACAATGGGAGTAGAGGTCCATCATGGCAAGACATACCCTTCACTCCTAGAAACTCAATGGGGATTTCGGCTGACTGTAGGTGAGAGTGCAGGCAGCAACAAGTATTTGTGTGCTGCTAGTGTGTATCACCTGGAGAGTGGATTGTCTTTCCAGTGAGTGGAAATTATCTGTGTTACCTCCCTGGGAGGAGTTGTATGTGATTCTGATGAACAGAGGCATGGGGCACACCAACAGCATGCCTGTAGTCATGCAGCTGTTCAGGGTGGGCTGTAGAGCACAGCCAGGTTCTCCTGTGCTGTGGGTCCGTGCTGCTTCACTGCTGCTCTCCAAATCAGAGTGTGGGCACCTCTCCCTGTGTCTCAGAGTGTTGGGATGGCAGAGCAGGCTGGGAGCATGGCTGGGAGCAGCAGGGAGTGAGTCAGTGCTGGGGGCGGGGACTGGGAGGAGCGGGTGGGCACGGGTGAGGGTGGCCAGGAGCTGCTACATGGACATGTGGGATGCTGGTGTAGAGTGGGCACCCAGCAGTGAGTGCAGGGGTGAACCAGGAGGATGAAGGCAGCAAAGGATCATTCTAGGCATGGGCAGATTTGCTGGTGCCTTCACCGCTGGCAGTGCATGGAGTGCAGAAGCCTGCACCCCTGTTGAGCCATGCTGACACAAGGGTAAGCTGAGTGAATGGCGTATAGCCAAAACTTGTCATGCAATTGTCCAGCAGTTCCTGAGCCCTATGTGTGACAATTGTCCCATGCTCCAGTCATGCCTCTGCACTCCGAGCCTTGGCTGAGCATGCACCAGAAGTCAGCTGAGGCTTTCTGGTAAAGCTCCTGACACCAGCCCTCCCCTGCCTGTTAGGAAAAGTTAAAAACTCAGAAATCGATCCAGCCCCTTAATGTGAATATGCATTCTAGTCAGCCCATTGGGGGCTGGTAAGTGCAGGGGCATAGAAGATAAATCTGGGGAAGGGAGCCAGGAGGTCCATTATGAGTTTGGTAGGGTGAAAGACATGTTGGCTATTGGAGGGCAGGAAAGCAATAACTTTCTCAAAGATGGAGAGGAAAATGTGAGGCTCTGAAAATTAGCCTGTCATCAGGAGATGGCTGGATGCAGCCAGGAGGGAAAAATGGAAAATGCAGTAGTAGCTCTAGACAGAGTCAGAGACTGGCACCGATTGTTCTGCCTGGAGGGGCTTCAAGATTCTGATCTGCCACCATTTGTGTGTGCAGTTCAATAACATCACATGGGGTCTGTCCAGCCACCCAGGATAGGATAGAGCTTGGCACGGGAGGAAGTCTCTGAGATTCAAGAATCCCTAGAAGGGATTTCTCATTTTCTCATTCCTTGCCTTCTCTTGCTCAGGAGCATATTCTTGGATAGTATTCCAGGTGTGAGATGGTGCCTTGGGGAGTTGGGGTGGTAATCCCTTTCCTTCCCCTACCCCCTTTGAGACCCATCACGAACCTTGTCATGCTCATCTCTGCCCACAGCTGAAGGCTGGTGCCACTAGTGCCCCAGCAGTCAGATGTCCTTGCAGATCTTCCCAGGGGCACTGAGCAAATGGAAGAACAGAGCTGCCATCCAGAGCAGGTTGGGCAAGGGTGAGCAGTGGGGGCTGCTTCTCCACCCACTGGCTGGAGGTGTTGTGGTTCCCCTGGAGATGGGCACTGCCTTAGGAGGCCCTGTCAAAGCGCTGTAGCAACCAGCAGTGCTTTATTGAGCTGCTGCAAGAGCATCCCAGGAGCTGTCAGGAGGTTTTCAGAGCCTTCATTTTAGATTGGTGCTTCAATACCTGCCGGCTCTTGGTGCTTCTCAAGCCTGGAGCAGGCTGCAAGGGGATGCTGGCACACTCCTTTGTGCTGGATCTGATCTCACACTTTCACAGGAAAATGTTCCCAAAGCTTAAGGGTCTGGTGTGAAAAAATAAATGTGCCCTTGAATCTTCTTGCATTGCTGAGGGAACTGCAGGTGATCAACCAATGCTGCAGCACCCATCCCTAAGTAACCCTCCCACGGTCCCCTTATCTGCCCACGACAGAAGAAAGTTCCCTTGCTCATGCTCCCTTGACTCATCCCGTCCTCCACTTCCAATAGGAGTGTGTTTGGTGTTAGTAAACATCATAATATAAATAGGCAACTGATGCTATATTGGGAGGAGTTTTCTGGGATGAGCACAGGCCTAGTGGGACCTGGGCCTGGAAGCTGTGAGTGCAGCTCAGGCATGCAGGGGCATTGGTGACCCCTCATCAAGGGACAGCTGTGGGTGTGGCTGAGGGGATGCTTCCTGAGCTCTTGCATTGTTTACCTGGCCCTGAGAAGCTATCCAGAGCCTCCCATCCCTACCAGCCCTGCTGGGCTTCTCGCTGTACAGATGTTAGCTGCTGGGGCAGGTCCAGAGAAGGACAGTGGAACTGGTGAAGGATCCAGAGCAGAAATCTACCAAAGAGTGGCTGAGGGAGCTGAGGGGATGTTTGACCTGGAGAAAAGGAGGCTAAGGGGGGACACATGTACCTACCTGAAAGGAGGTTGTAGCTGCATGGGGGACAGTATCTTCTCCCACCTAACAAGGGATAGGACATGCCTTTAAGTTGTACCAGAGGAAGTTTAAGTCATATATTAGGAAGAATTTCTTCACTGAAAGAGTGCTCAGGCATTGGAACAGGATGTCCAGATATGGTGGAATCCCCATCCCTGGAAGTATTCAAAAACCAAGTGGATGTGCCACCTGGGTACGTGGTTTGGTGGTGGACACAGCAGTGCTGGGTTAAAAGTTGGACTTGATGGCCTTAGAGGCCTTTCCTACCATTAATGATTCTGTGAGTTTGTGATGTGTAGATTGGTATTAGACAGGAGACTTGAAAGCAGGTGGGATTCGGGAGGAAGGAGTGCTGTGCAGGTGGCTGTGCTGGGCTACGCTTAGCCCTGAGGGTCTGCAGGTGTTTCATGGAGGGACTATACTGCTGGCTGGCAGCAGTGGAGTAAAACTTGGAGCTTGGTAGCTGTCAGCTTCCTTCTGTTGAGATGGTCCCTGACTCAGGAGAAGGTGTATAGCCAGCATCTGTGTGACTCTGAGATGAGCAGGTAACTGCCCTGGGATGCTTTGCAGTGCCCACTGGGTTCTGGGTAGAAGGCAACAAGCAAAGGATCTCTCTTTGATTGCTGAGGGGTCACACATGCACATCCCTGTGCCGCTTGGAGAGCAGGTGGTGACCCTAAAACACTGCTGGGGCTGTGGATTTCTGATGAGCTGCCCTCAGTGAGTCACACGCACACGCCCGGTGTGAGTGCCTGAGATGGAGCCCAGCAGAGACCCATGTGGCAGAGTTGATTCCAGAGCTCCCAGCGTTGACTCTGACCGGATCTGTCCCTGCCACCCGGAGCTGGCAGTCAGTCCCCAGCAGCCGTGGCTGGCAGCACAGCCTTAGCAGAGAGCCGGTTTCCGTGTGTGGGGATTCTTGAAGACTTTGGCTGGGATGCCGGTCAAGTGGCATAAGCAGAGGGCGGGGTGCCAGTTGTGATATTCCAGCCTCCTCAGTCACAGAGCTGTGGCAGGATTACTGTGGCAAGACTTAGGTCTAAACAGGTGAACGGGGCAGCAGCAGGGCTAGCCACGTGGTGTGGGAGGCTGGAGGAGTTGCTGCTCTCCTGCACTCCTGTGCTTTCCCATTTCAGGCCCTGGAGGACTAAGTGTGGCTGTCAGGTTTGTTCTGGGGGCAGCTGGGCACTGTCCCCTCTTGAGACTGGCATGGGATGTACGTTCCCAGCACCAGCAGTGTCGGGAGGAGATGTGGTGTACCCTCCTCAGGAGGCTGTGATACAAGGAGAGCTGTAAGTTGGCATGCCAGGATGGTCTTAGGCAGGGGACAGCTGACTCTGCAGCCTTCCCCTGTCCTAAATGTGAGGGTGACTGGGGGAAGGAGCAGCAGGCTTCCCTGGGAGCTCTAGGGAGGGTGGTGGTGGGTTGCAAAGTGCAAGCTGAATCTGAAAGCTCTCCAGTTTGGGGGAGGAGGCTTTGCTCCGTCTGCTGCTCATGTAAGCAATGTTGTCTGGTCCAGGTTGAGTTTTAAGCCATGTAAACCTAATGCTGCCTAGGGCTTTCCTGGGCTAGCTCCTCAGAGCTGATTGGGCTGTGTTGGAAGAGGCATCCTGGAACAGCCTGATTGGCTTGTGAAATGCAGCAGTGTGGCTACACTTTATCCGTTGATAAAAAGCAAAATGTGCTGTAAGAGGCTCCTGCCTCATCTGTAGTGTATAGCACATGTCTTTCCATGCCATAATCTAAAAAACAAATGTTAGGAAGCCATAGCGCCATTACGCATTAAAGGAGTTTGTCTCCGCCCTTGGTATTTGTAGGTTGCCTGCCCCAGTAAGAGTGCAGGAAATTCTAGATCATACAGCTGCTTGGGATTACTCTGAGGGAGTTTGAGTGCTTCAGTGCAGGAGACCTTTTCGAAATACCCTGTAACAGCAGGTTAAGCAAAGGTTGTAACAAAGGTGTTGATTGTGTGTTCGTGTTTGCCAAGAGCCCTGGTGCCGATGATCCACAGCAAGTCTGCTAACAAGGTTTGGGTATTTCCCACTACGTAAAAATGGCACAACTAGGATGTTTTAATGTTTGTTGATATAAATGGGAAAACTGAAGTTCTCCTTGTAACAGTTGACACTTATCAAAGTACTGTGCTTATTTAATTTTATTTTTTTAATTAAAAGATAAAAACAAACAATAAAGCTCTTACTTTCCTGTCCCTCTGTGGACAGTTTGGCACCGTGGGAGGCACCTGTGCCAGAAGGAGAGGGGAAGTGAGAGGACAAGGTAGGATGACAGAGTGCTGGCATATGTATATATTTGGCCACGGTGTGACTGAAAGAGAAGCCTTTGGCCTCTCAGGCTGCAAATGCAAAGGAGTTGTGCTGTAGAGCAAGGAGGCTGCAGTACCACTCTCCCTCTGGCTCTAGCCATATCTGTGCTTGGGGTGTCTTGGCACAATGCATTTAGAAAGATGCTGACCACACAGAGAGACATCAGCTGTGGAAGCAGTCATATTGGAAAGGTGTGCTTGGAAAAATGACAAGGTGTACAGACTTCAGTTTGAGGAAAGTGGAAGTGGGTAAGAGATGTCAGCAAGGGATCTTCAATCCCCTTGCAGAGAAGGAAGAGCAGTATTTTTGAAGAAGCAGTGAGAAGCAGAAGTAATGGAATTTGGAAGCAGAATCAGGAGAAATTGCATGCCTTTCAAGCCTTCCAAAACTGTTTCCCCAGGAAGAGAAGAAAGCTTTCTGGTCTAGGATTATTTATTTAACAGGTTGCTATGAAGTGTACTGCAGGAACCTATTTGCCATCATTAAAGAAAAATTCTACTTAAGCTTCTTAATTCTACTTAAGGGTTTTTGCTGCCCCTACCCAGAGGCACCCAACTGGGCTGGGTTGGTAACTGCTGCACATAGCCAGAGTCCAAAGAATGATCTTGGAAAACATCTGGTGCTTGAAGCAGAGCACAGTACTCAAGTCTGTCCCTTTTTGAGTAAACACTTTAATTTAGCCATGTACTTATGATGACTTCAGTAAAAGTGTTTCAAGATAAGTATGTACTTGGGAGCTTTCCTGAGCAGGGGTCATTTCTTTTGCATGAAGATCATTGAAGAAATATCTTAACGAGCATTATCCTGGCCAGTTGCCAAAGATTTGCATTAGGAGAAATACAAAGCCATAGTCTCATCTGGGTTATTAATTAGTAATTTTGCTCAGAATGCCATAGTCTACTAATTGTTTGGGGTTTTTTCTCCTGCTCTTGTGATGTGTTTGGGAAGGCCAAGCAAACTTTATGCCTATAAAGAAAATGTATCAGCCACTGCTTTGGATGGTTTCTTTTTATGCAATACATGTGGTGTGTTGTTCCATTCAGCAGTGAGGTATGGAGCAGCATGTTCAGCACTGTGATCCAGCAAAGAACAGGGGCTTTGTCTCTCGGTACCCTGATTCTTTCTGAGTCCATTGGATCCTTTTTATTTGGGTGATGGCTCCTCCTGCCCCCTTCTGTGATGCTGTACTTCACTTCAGTCCAGCCAGCCAGCTGCCCCTTCCACAGAAGGTGAGCAGTCAGGAATGTGTTTTCTCAGTAGAAGCCCATGGGTGTTTCAGTGCAGCCTGGCAGTTTTGTGCTGCGTGCTGGTAACCGTGTCCAGCAGAGGGTTAGGGTTGGAGGGGGTGACCATCAAACTTCAGGACTTCACACAAGGATGGAGACATGAGGTCAGAGATAAGTGTCACCTCAAGTTTGGGGCCTGGACCCACCACACTGTTTTCTTTTGACATTGGAAGTCATCTGTGGAAGCACAGAGATTGAAAGGCTTTAGGAGGGAAAGGTGGCTCAGGAAATGTGGCCAGAATAGGGATTGGGGTGGATGGTTTTAGCAGGGCAGCAGATGTGGTGGATGGGAATAGCACAGCTCCTCTGAGCATGTCTGCTTCAGAACTAACTGCTGCAGCTCCCATCAGGCTCTTCACCACTGTTTTGCACTCTTTTTAGGGCAATGCTTTCTATGGAAAGCAGCCTCCAGGAGTGCAAGCTGCCTTACAGCAGCTCCAGGCTATGCTTGGCTGCTCCTGAGTGTTCTCCAAACTCAATCCCATGCAATGCACCCATGTCTGTTTTCCTTTTAGTGCCACAGCCTGGAGCAGCAGTGCCCAGGAAAGTCTGTGACTGCCTGGCTGGTATGCCTGAGGGGGCTCTCAGGCGTCTGGTCTTAGTCCTTCTGTGTCACGCTGGTCTGTCTGGGCTGGAGGGCCATTCCTGCCTCACGTCCAGCAGAGAGGTGAAGGCAGGAATGCCTTAGTCCAGTGTTTGGTGTGCTCCACATTTGTTTTTTCAGGTGACTCCAAGCCATTTCCTTCATATCAAGTTAGGATTTTGGTGTCTTAGTAGATGTGAGCACTCTGCCTTGAGCTGGGGCTGTGGGCAAGAGGAACCCTGGTTACTAAACTGCAATCTTTAGTGGACTCTCATAGGCTTGATATTTGCTTGTGTGCTTGTGTGCAGCTGTGCTCCATGGATAAACAGTGACTCAGAGCAGCTTCATCCAGTTAAAGTACTATTTCTTTGTTTGCCCTAACACTGAGATAGAGCCTGGGTAACATGAGGCTCACACTGCCGTGTCTTACCAAAAATTCAGTGCCCTCCTCCAAGCCCAAACAACCACTTTATCTCTCACTCTTTTATCAGTGGGGCTGGGAGCCGGGCTGCTTACCTTGAAGTACCACTTCAGTGTTCCTTGGTCTCTAGTGGATCTCAGTGCCCAACTGGCTCTTTGTTCCCTGTGTTCCCAAGCCAAGCCCAGCTCCTCTTGCCAAGCCCAATGGGGTGGAACAAAACCATTGAAAAGAAGAGCCCGATCAGCATCTCTCAAGTGCTAGTGGCTGGCTGAGAGCCCAGCCTGGTGCATGCCAGTGACTCCTGCCTGCAGACCCCAGCCCCAGCAGCCAAAAGCAGGCAGGGCTGCCCTGAAAACTCAAGAAGAGATAGGTGTTCAACCCTCATTTTTCCCAGCAGGTAAAGGTTATTGGGCACCTGTCTCCAGATCAGATCTCCCTGGCAGCCTCAGAGTAAATATCACGTAGGAGAGGAATTGGGACATCTCTGGGTCCTGATGTGCTGCTGAGTGAGGTCCAACAGATCTCTCGGGCTTTGGAGTAAGGACAGTCTCAATGCTTTGTTTAAAGTCCATCTACCTCTCCTGTGACCTTTGTTATTTATTCAAAGCCCAGCAGGAGCTCAACATTGGTCTCTCGTAACATCTGTCTCTCTTACTGGAGTTCAGTAGCTGCTGGGACAGAGTGCACCAGGGGAACTGTGTACTGTAGGGCCTCCAGGTTTTTCCAGTGGCACAGTTGTCCTAGATTGAACATGTTTGTGGCCAAGGTAGCCCTGCAGCACTTGGTTGTACTGGGTGCCGTGCCAACCGTGTGTGTAGTGCCCTGGTTCCATGGGTTGGGCTGTGCAGCTGTTGCTGGAACTCTGACTCTGTTGGGATTTCCCCAGCAGACACAGAAAGCAAATTCCTAGATGGTCTCCTATAGCTGTCCTGGCTTGCTGGCCACATCCAGACCTCTTGCTGTGAGAGCTCTGTGCTGTTATCTGTGGTTGTTGAGGAGCAGTTGAAGACTTTCCTCCTTCTGCTGTTGCTGCCAAATCTCTTTACAACTCAGCATGAAGTCGTAAAGGGAGCTCAATTTTGCTTGCTGCAGGGCTGTGATTACCTTGACCTTTGGTGTTCAGCTGTGCTGTGGGTCCTTTGTAGACCAGCTTTGCAAGGCAAGCACTATCTTAGGAATGCGTCAAGGAAGGTGGGAAAAGGTGGGAACATCCCCAGCCTGCAAATTGTAAACACTTGAAGTTGCAGTGTGCTTAAGCACCTTGGAAAAGAATCAACCTTTATCTGTTACAGGAAGAGTGCCAGGTGCCAGGATTTGAAGTAGGTGCTCCTGTTTTAGGAGCAATACTGAGGCTGCTTCTGTGGAAGCTCACGCAGTACTCGGGCAGCTTGCCCTCAGTGCCCACGAGGGAAAGGGCTTTTCTCTAGGCTTCTTGGTTTGCATTCTGGATGTTTGCTGCTGGATGAGAGAGCCAGGCTGGTGGGCCCTTCCCTGCTAGTGCCAGGTTTCTTCACCAGTATGTGAGGAAGGGTTTTTCCATGGTGCCACTAAGCACCATCTCCAGGGATGCTGCTCTAAGCACACGGACCCATTTTGTCACTGTTCTTGAATCGATGCATGGTTTCAATTTGCACATGTCCCTGTGGAGCAATTGCTCCAGAAGGGTGTAGTGGGTTGGCACTGGCTGAGTGCCAGGCACCCACCAAAGCCACTCTCTCATTCCCTTCCACAGCTGGACAGGGGAGAGAGATTATAACAAAGGGTTCCTGAGTTGAGGACTGGGAGAGAGCACTCATCAAATACCATCACAGACAAAACAGATTCTCAAGTTAGAGGTATTTCTTGATTTTCTTGCTAACAAAATTGGAGCAGGATAATGAGAAGTAAAATAAAACCTTAAAAACACCTTTCCCCCAGCTCTATTCCTATCCTAGTAATGCAGAGAGACTGGGAATGAGGGTTTATGGTCAGTTCATCACTTCTTGTTTCTCCTGCTGCTTAGGGAGAGGAGTCATTCTGCTGCTCACTGTGGGGGTCCCTCCCACAGGAGACATTTCTCTGTGAACTCCAACATGAGTCCATCTCGTGAGTAGCAGCTCTTTGCAAGCTGCTGCAATGCGAGTCCTTCCTACGGGCAGCAGCACCCTTCGAGCTGCTGCAGCATGGGTCACTCCTCCACAGGTGTGCAGTCCTTCAATGACAGGCTGCTCCAGCATGGTTCCTCTTTCCACAGACCTCTTGCAGGTTCGCAGCCTCCTCTGAGACATTCACCTGCTCCAGTATGGCTCACCTCCATGGACTGGAAGGGGATCTCTGCATCCCCATGGTCTTCCATGGACTGCAGGGGCACAATTGCTTCACCAGAGGCTACAGAGGAATCCTAGCCCTGGTGCCTGGAGCATCTCCTCTCTCTCCTTTTCCACTGGCCTTGGTGTCTGCATACTTTTTCTCTCTCATGTATTCTTACCCCACTCTTCTCTGGCTGCAATTACAACTGCACAGTAACTTTTTATTTTTCTCTTTCTTCTTACATATGTTATCACAGAGGCAGTATCACCATTTCTAATTGGCCCAGCCTTGACCAGCTTTGGAGCTGCCTGAGCTTTGCTCTGCTGGACATGGAGGAGGCTTCTGGCAGCTTCTCACAGAATCACTCCTGTAGCAGCCCTCCCTACCAAAGCTTGCCCATGCACACGCAGTAGAAAGGGGCACGAAGCTTTCCTGAAGTAACATCCAGGAGAGGTAATGCCTCAATCCCGTGCACGCTGAGTTTGATGGTGTCAGTGCTTAGCGCAAGAGGACCGGGCAAGAGAGAAGCTTACCCCCAATAACCTCTGGCTGCTCAAGCAGCTGTCATGCTGCAGAGTAGGGGATAGGGATGCTCTCAGGGCTGATGCAATAGGGTGTTCAGCTTCTGGTGAGGAACCAGCTGTGAAGCCCTGAGAGGCGGCTTGGACTCCTCAGAGAGATGCTTCTTGCCGCTGCTTGGTGACTGGCGTCACCAAGGATTTTCCTTTGTGGGGGAAGTGCTGATCATACTTCATAGGCAAGTGATTGTAACTGTGCCCAGTGAACAAAATTCTTCTGTCTTTGAATACTGTTCTGCAAAGAGGTAAATACGTCTGTCATGCAGAAGTGAGGAGGAGGAAACAGTCAATGTGACCTTGAGAGACTAGATAAAAACCTGGTTTTATGAGAGACACACATATTTCACTCAGGAGGAAAAGCTAGGTGTAGATGAGAATACCCAGTCTGTGACTGGCAGGAAACAGATACGAGGCCTGAGGAAAGATAGATATGTGGCTCTCCCCTATACACAAGGGGATTAAGACCAGAAGCTTTAGGATGAGGTGAGGTTACTGATAAACAAAGGAAAAAGGAATGAGAGCTACAAGAGTGCAGAGCTCCTGCTAAAGACATGCCCCTGTGCAAAAGGGACAAGATGATATTTGGTCACTTGAGAAATGGGGGAGTAGTGGAAAAATTCAGAGCAAATATGAAATCACCTGGGAGATTGGTTTGTGTTTATGCCAAGCCAGATGTCATGCACCTGAGCAGCTCTCCTTAACAGTGCTTGAAAACCAAAGTGGTATTTGTGCAGTAAACATCCTGTATGAATAGTCAGTCACTTAAAAAATTAAGTACGGGAGAGCTAGCCTGGGACAGGCCCACAGGTTGTAAGGGAAGTGCAGGCCATATGCAGGTAGTATAAATGATGATAATAGACGTGCAGGAGATAATCAAGGAGGCAACCCATGAAAAAGAGCCATTGTGCCACTGGAATCCATCAACTAGAAGCTGAAAACAACTGGTATTGTGAGGTCGTGAAGTCTCTATCCTTGTCTTTGCTAAAAGTCTCCTGGGAACTGGTGAAGTTGCTACTGCTGGGGTGCTGAGTGATAGGTGAGGAAGCCCTGTTATCTGGGATTTATTCCCAACCACATGACTTGGTTGCCATATGGCCACTGCTCTGCAGAGTATACCACAGGAGGTCCAGCACCTTGTCAGTGCTGCCGCTCTAATAGTTTATTGTGTTTACTGAATCACTATCAGTGTATGCCTACAGGAAATGGGGGAAGCCAAACAGTAAGCACTATTCCTTTATAAAGTACAAGCTGGCAGATAAATTTGATATCTTACTGAGATTTATAGCCCAGGAACTTGAAGGGAAAGTGACAGGTGGATATGTTTGTAACTTAAGTGATTTGATTTAGTAACTAATGAAACACTCAAAATTTACTGTAAATCAGGGCGACTGTGATTCTACCATGCAGAGAGCGGATTGTTGTAGAGAACTGTTAGATAGGTTGGGCTTTCTCTTGATGGAGGAGGAGTCCCTTGCCATGGACTGGGACACATGGATAGGTCCCTATGAGACACCACTGAGGGTGGTGTGGCATTGAGACTCCATAGTGTTTGTCAGTAAGCAAACAAGATGGACCTGGGAACCTCTCCTTCATGTGCAGAAATGCCAGGTACCATGGCTGTGTTCTCCCTTGTAGCCAGGTGGAGCCAGTTGAGCTGCCTTGGAGCAGCATGGTGTTGTGTGGGTGTCACTGTTCCAACCAAACCTCTTTGAAGGGGAAGGCCATCATCAGCCCTTCCCTGATGGCCAGGCAGGAACAGACACCCCTTGCCTAGGAGCACCAGTCCAAAGAGATGTGAAAATTGATGCAGGAAGACAGCAGCGTGGGATATGCAGCATGGGAGCAAAATGCAGAGCCAGAGAGACCAAACTGCCCTTAGGCTAAGGACAGATGAGCCAGCTCTAATGTGAAGAGCATGAACCACAGCATACTGGGTTTCGAGCTCTGGTACAGCCCTTCTTGGCATGGTACGTTATGTTCAGGGCACCATATGACTGGAAAGCATTACCATCAGAATGGAGGGCGTTCCTGTAAAAAGGAGGCATAAAAAAAACCCCCTAGCTGTTTGGAGCTAAATCCATATCACTTGGCAAGATAGTTTCCAGGGGGTGAAGGCAGCATGAAGTGTTTTGCTGATGTTCAAAGGCAAGGCTTTTGTGATTATCCTGGGTGAGTTTGAAAGGGAGTTGTGAAGTGGACAGGTTCCTGACCTTCATGAAACTCAAACCTAGATTTTACAAGGATCCAAATGCTCCCCGCTGTTACAGGCTACTACACCGTTCCAGTTCAGAGTTATTTGTGTGGTTCACAGTGCTTAGAGTTGTGCTGGGAGCAGGAGCAGGGATTCCTGAGCATTGGGATGTACAGTCAGCAGTGTGCAAGCCACCACAAAATGGTGCTCTGAGGATTGTGGGGCTGGGGCTGGCTGTTAGTGTCAGTTCCTGCCAACAACAGGGCTGGGAGCTGATGCGCCCTAAAGGAAGGTGTAATGTCCTTTAGTGGTAGATATTTGAGGCCTGGTGCAAAGCCAGTTGGGAGGACTTTGGATCCAGGGCAAGGGTGTACTTAGATTTTTTGCTTTGAATAAGACAAGCCTGCCAGACCAAAGCTTTGTAGGCCTGGTGTCTAGTTAGCTACTTGGTAGAGGTGAAGTGTGCAGGGAGCTTTATATTGACTGGAGGAGATGGAAGGGAGGCAAAGAGATGGAGGGTTTTGGCAGGCTCTCCTCCTTTCTGCTGATACAGGACAGATCCCTGTTGTAAGCTTGTCAGTGCCCTGCCCAGGCCTGTTGGAAATGCACCCGTAGCACATTTGCTTCTTGATGCTTTTTCCCTTGGCCTGCAGATCACGTTCCTCCTCACTGCACACAGCACATCAGCACTTCTCCAACCCTCAGCTGCCTGCCAGGTCTGAGGCATGGCACAGGACACCTTTCCCACTGCTGTGTCTGCACCGAGGGTGGCATTTTCCCTGTTTAACTGTTGTATTCTGTTAACTCTTTGAGCTAACTTGTAAGCCCCTTTCTCCCCATCTGTCCTGAGGTTATTCCCTACTTGCTTACCAGAGTCAGACTGTTCTTCCTGTGGTCTGGTGGCAGCTGCAAACAGTTTGCTCAGAGCTCTGCTGGACTTCTCCACTTAGGTGCAGATAACCTAGGTGGTTGTTTGAGGGTGTGAGAAGGCTCCCTCAGCCTTGGGTGTCAGCTGCTGCATGAGGGTCCCCAAATGCCCAGTGCAGGCAGGCCTGTACTGCCCTGGCAGGCAGAGGCTCAGGGCAGCACATCCTCTGGGCTCAGGTCCCTGGGGTCACAGGGTGCCTTACCTATGGTACTTGGGAGACCAAGGGGACCCCAGAGGAGCAGGTCTAAAAGATACAGGCCGTGTCCACAGCACCCTTCATGTCTGAGAACCAAAGCACACCTCACCTCCCTGAATGCCATTCCCCAGAAATGTAACAAGATTTGGGTTGCTTTATTTATAGTCTGGAAATTCGGTATTCTCGCCCCAGACCTGCTGGTTTCCGGTTGCCTGTCTCTGCACCTCCAGCCTGCTGTGAGACTGTCACATTTCCATAAACAAATGTGTCTCTACCAGAGCACAATCTTGCTGTTCCAATTACAGCTGGAGTTATTAACGTTTACTGGTGAGAAAACAAATGAACGTACTTGTGTGCTTACGTCGTTCCGTCTGCGAGCTCAAGCATCCGCTTTATTGATTTATATTTCTCTGCAGGCGTTTCTCAGGTCACCTGCTCCTGTCTGTCTGACATCAGTGGTGTGGCTGGCAGAACACAGACACTTGCCCATGTCAGTGCATCTGTCTCCTGGTTAGCTGGCTGTCCAGCTCCTGCGTCACTCCTGCCTCAGTCCCAGCACAGTGCCTCCTTTTTTTTCTTTCCCCTTGGTGCCAGGGATTTGGCAGAGGACGTGAGTGCTGAGTATAGGGGCAGACTTCAGGCTGAGCTGGTGAGAATGGGAAATGCTCTGTTTGGGAAGACCTGCAGTGCTGTTTCTGTTGTCTGCCCTGGTCTTACAGTGCTGCAGCAGAGTTCAGTGTGGGACAGGCACCCTCCTCAGCAGGCACCTTCCAATCCCCTGCCTGCAAGAGCCCCTCAGACCTCTGCTGCATGTCACTCCCTGCCAGATTGTGGGATGACTCCATAAGTGTCCTGATGCACATAGCCAGAGTCATAGCAGTGAAGGACCAAGGCATGTAATTTTGGTCTTCCCAGCCTCGTTCTGCCTTTTTTTTCCTCTTTGCAATGGATGGATGGGAGTGTGGAGGCTTGCTTGGCTGCTGTTTGGGTCCTCATTTGGGCGCCCACCTGCACCTGAGGGACAAAGACAGGGAGGAAGAGAAGTCCTGCCCTGCCGTGGCCACCAAGCTCTCAAGAACAGCAGCTCTCAGGGCTGTGTTTGCACAGGGCTTAACAGGCAGAACCTGGGGCTGCAGCACCAGGTGGGATGGGCGTTAGGGACTTCAGGTAGGAAGCTGTATGCCTCTGCTCCTGACATGTGTTAGTGAAAACATTGGACACTATGGACATGCTGGTCCTGCTGGGGAATGTAGGGGCTGTGCTGTGGGGCAGAGAACAGGCATCTCTGTGGATTGGGAGAAGCTTCCTCTCTTCCTTCTTCCTACTGTTAATAGAAAAGAGGATGGAGTCCAGTATGGCTGAATAAGAGTGAAAAATGCCTTTTGGCAAGTCTCTCTTTGCTGTTTTCAGGAAGTCAGCATTAATTATGCAGAGTGCAGGAGGGGAAGTCTCTGGAGCTTGCATGGAACCTGGTTTGATGTCCTGCTCTTACTGTGTTTTTGGCCCCGCTCTATTCCGTGGTGACAAGCCATGCTTGTGCTCAGCAAAGGCTCGGATACCTTGAGCTGGTTCCCACCACTCCAGCCTCACAATAGCTTCCCACCAACTCCCTGGGCCTTGTCTCTTGATGCTCAGGAGCTCATGCTGATGTTAGCATCTCAGCCCAGGCTGAACCAAGCTTGCCCTGACCTACAGCCTTTAGGGGGAAGGAGGGACAAGGAAAGGCACCTTTAACCATGTTCTGGTGCAGCACAGTTTGTGTTGTCAGAGATGCTCCTTTAACCTGTGGTGGCAGCACATGCAGGGCCCTTCCCTGGAGGGAGACACTGGGATCAAAACAGAAAGCTTTGCAAAACCACCTCTGCCTTCAGTGTGTACTTGAGTTGGGGAGAGCAACTATTGCTAGAAAAATCCCCTTATCCCTCCCACTCTGCTGGAAGGGATTTCCCTTCATAATTGGGAGCTGCTTCTGTACCGTAAGACTGCGTGCTGCAAGCACCACCTTTCCTCCCTGCCTGTGCTTTGACTAAAACACTGTGCCCAGCATCAGCTGCCTCCAGGGGCAGCCCTGTCCCCTGCAGCACAGGACACACTGGAGTGTGCCCTGCCTGCCTGAGGTGGGGGCAGAGTCCCCTGGAGTGAGCATCTGAGACCAAGGTGCAAACTAAATGCAAGGAAAGAGGTATTGCCAGGCACTGGGAAAGAGGCATTGCCATGTTTTGCACTGTGCCTGGGAGAACCAGCCAGTCTCTGAAGGAGTCTTGGGAAAGGCCTTGGGTGAAGGATACTAGGTAGGCACTATTGATAAAGACTGCAGAGTTGGTTGGAAAAGCATTTTTCTTAGTTGCCTAATTGGTGTAACCCCAGAAGAACCCTGGTGGATCTGGCTAAAGTGATACAACGGCAGGTGACCTCTAGTCTGCTGCCAGATATGCTTGCAGCTGGGAGAACTAGAAGGGCACAAGTGCTCTGACCATTCCTGTGAGCTTTTCCCAGCTTCCCACACACCTGAAGCACCTCTGTCTCCATGGGGAGCCCCTTGTGCTTACCAGCTGGGTGGGAGGTTGCATAACTGAGGATGGTGTGGACTGCTTCTGTGCCTCCTGACTCAACTCATGAAAAGGCAGTGTAAGCCTTGGGCATATGCCACATCTTTTCCTTTGCTGGGTGTTCTGGCTGGGTTACTGAAGAGGCTAGGAAGGTTTATATCCAGTCCATCCTCTAGGCTTCAGGGAAAAATTATATCTCTGGGACGTGTCTCTCTGAAATGTGTCTCAAATTACCTATAGGCTTGCAGAATTTGTCTTCAGCATGTAATGGTTTGTATAAATAATGTTTAGATAGGGTTGTGGGCAATGTTGGCGTATAAGCTTCATTTCTTTTAAGAAAGACAACTGGAAAATGGGACTATGAAACATGCAAGAATGAGATAAATAGTTTGGTGTCTGCAGAGGAAAATCATAGTTCCCTGATCGGTTGCAAGTCTTTCAATACTGTGGTAAAATAACAGCATCTGGCATACTTGTGTAACTTGCTTGGATGTTCAGAAAACCTCTGAAATTTCTCACAGAGAAGTGTTAAACTGTACTGGAGAAGATGTAGAGTTCTGGCTCAAAAATTGGCTGAGGTTCCACAAAGTCCAGGAGTGAACTAGCAATTTTAATGTGACAATAGCAGAGGGATGAGGGCCTTTGCTATTAATGACCCAGAAAAGGTAATGTGCAGCAAGGCACCTAAAATCTGCCAGGACCCTGGAGCCATTCAAATTTGTCAAGAGGAAATGACTCCAAAGCGACACCATGTGTAGTGAAGTGGTGTGAGAGGGTGAGAAGCATGCAGCCAGGTGTATTGGGAGGAGTGATTTGCTCTGGGACATGGCTGGATTCTAATTGACTTTGGCTACTCATGACAGTGGGATTGCAGGCTGATGACAGATGCTTTTCCTCAGTATGCAAAGATGCTGTCAGAGAATTAAATCGTGCTCAGCCACGTGAGGAGTAGTGTAAGGAGAGATGCTGAGAGCATCAGGGTGCTCTTCTGGCAGTCGAGTCATTTCTCTACCCAGATGTTGTGCTTGTGGTCACCTTTCCATAGGGTCAGAAGAGAGAAAGTCTTAGGGAATGTGTGGGTGAGTGGTTAGAGCTAGAAGGCATCTTGTGTCCTAGGAAAGGGAGAGCACTTAGTAGCGAACTTAGTAGGTCTTTCTTCTTTGCCTTTTTTCATTATACAAGGAGAGCTCAAGGCTGTAGTGTTAGAGTAGGATTGTAGTCTTTACTCAAAATCTGGAACTCATTTCTAAAAGTTTACAAGGTTCCCAAAAAGAGGATTGAGAGATACTTCTTTTTTCATTCAGTTCATCTAAATTGTGCTTACAGAAGGGTGTAACCATTCATGCTCCAAAGTGTGTGATATTCCTTTGAGCCTCATCCCATCATTTTTTCCCATCACTCCCCTAGAGCTTCCAAGTCTCTAGTTAATTCAGCCAGGGTGAGTTATCCTGTCTTCCCAATTTATTCCTAACTGTGATCTCATGTCTTGGCTTGTTTTTCTCCTGCTTTTCTGGTCCCTCGTTCTGCTCTAGGCAGCCCTTCTCCACCTCTGTACCTGTGAATTATGTCTTAACAGGCTGCTTTGTGGCTTTTCCAATTTGGCTGACCCCCTCTCAATGCCTGTACCCAGCTGGGCTTTTGCTTCTCGGGCTGCCCTTTGTCCTCGGTGCCTCATCTGGTTTGGCGCTGTGCCCCCGTTGGAGCTGGGCAGGGAGGGTCACTGTGGGGCAGGGCTCTCTAGGTCACCGCAGCAAATCGTTCTGTGGTCATTATCCAGCTCGCCTTGTGCTGCCATGCTGATAAATCTCTGCAGCCAGGCAGGAGATGGCCAGGATTATAGCCACGAGCTGGAGGTAAGAGCCCTGCATCCCCTCTGCTAACGTCACCAAACAATGCAGAGCTTGAGGGGCAGTGGTGGTGGCAGCTTTCTCATCCTTTGGGCAGGCGATGGCTCTTTTGCCCAACCCTGAGGGATGGCATTTTTGGGGCAAAAAATAAACCCAGGCATTGCCCAGAAGTGATACTGTGCTGTCCAGCCTTTCTGTGTGGTTCATGGTAGCAGTGAAGAATTTGGGGTGGTTTGTGGATAGTGAATTAAGAGGAATGGTTTAGGGGTCAAAAGCCTGTTATGTTCCTGTTATCACTGTTCCTTCTGCAACTGATGGGATTTTCTGAGCGTTTCTGCTGTCGGTGTGTCCTTCTCTGAGTTATTCGGTTCACATTTATCCATTGCTACCATAATCATCTCTGTGTTTCTTATGGAGCTGCTCTGCACAGGAAGAGGACCTCCCCACGTCCAAGCAGTGATGCTGACCTGCATGCCACTGTGGGTCTTGTAGCAGTTTGAGGAAGGCACTGAAATAAATAAAATATTTGACCAGCTAAATAGTAGGGCCTAAACCTCCTTCCTACCCCGTGTACTTGCATCTAAATGGCCTCCAAGTCAGAGGAAGGAGAGAAAACAAGCAGGGGGTGTGACCAGCCCTTGATGGGTGCCCTGGGAGCTGGAGGCTGAGGCCTGCAGTGAAGAGAGGGTGATGATTCAGCCTAATAAAGCTAATGGCTTTATGCAGCCAGGCAGAGGAAAATGTGGAATCATGATGCAGCAACTGTTCTATAGCAGTTTGTTTCTATCATCCAGACGTGACTTCATGCCCCGTCCACTTCGTGCCCCCACTTTTTCCTGTACCTGAATGCTTTCCTGCTGAGGAGGGGGAGCTGAGACACCGTGTCCTCAGGCAGAAAAGTCATCTGTGAGACAGCTGCACCCAAATGGTGTGAGACAAGGAAGGGAGTTCTGGGACTCCATGGTGGGACCATGCTGAAGCATATGGGTTCTTGTGGCACCACCAAACTCAGCAGGCTTCTCACATGACCTTGTCCCTGGACAGGGTCCCAGGAAAATCCTGTAGCACAGAGAAGCCCGAGCTGGCAGGCAAGGTTGGCCCCTGACTCCAACAGGGCTACGTGGTCATCAAAGCAGCGTGCATCTAACCAGCTCTGTCTCTCCTCTCCCCAGGGAAGACGATGAAGCTGTAGAGATGCTTCCCTACGTCATCGCCACCCTGGGCTCAGTAGGGGCCCCCTGCAAAACTCCCCCATGCAACAACAACAGCACCACCAAGGACTACTGCTACAGTGCCCGCATCCGCAGCACTGTGCTGCAGGGGCTGCCCTTTGGCGGCGTGCCCACCGTCCTCGCCCTTGACTTCATGTGCTTTCTCGTAAGTCTGCCCACTGTTGCTTCGACACCTTCTCCCCTAATTAGCCATGAAAGAAGAATGGTGATCAGATGATTAGGGTTGAGGGCCCCAAATGCCATCCCTGACATTCTGGCCCTGATCGTGTCTCCTAGACACTGTGGGCTTAGCCACTATTGACTTAGCTCCAATAACACCACACTGAGCCCCGTGGAAGGGTGTTGCAGCCATAAGGGTGGGGATGGTGTTGAGTCAGTACTGCATCCCAAACCTCCCACTTATGTTGCCAAGTCCCTGCAGCTTTATCCACCCAGTGGCTTTGCATGTTCCTCCTTAGAAGCTGTAGGACCACAAATTATATAGCCATTATTTTGACTTGTAGGAACTTCAGGGCTTTTTGATCCTGTGGGGTTACCTTAGCTACTGTGTGTTGCATCCTGGACCTCTGCCTCCCCCAGCTGTCTAGATAGTCTGATTTAACAGTCCTGGGGAACTTGTGCTCTCCTGTGGTCTCAGTGCTCTTAACTGAGGACTCTGTTCCCTCCTACCCTCCTTGTTCCTATGGCTCTGCATGCAGAGGACAAGGACAGAGTTGGATAATGCCTTTTCTCACAGCTTCTCTTTTGGTCTCTTTCAGGCACTGTTATTTGTCTTTTCAATTTTGCGTAAAGTTGCTTGGGACTATGGACGCCTGGCCCTGGTGACTGATGCTGACAGGTAAGCACAGAAGAGTGGCAAGGGAATTAGATATGAGTAGTGCCCTTTGCTGTGAGGCAGAAGGGATAAATCCCATTTTGTGTGCTTGAGCAGCTGGAGAGGAGAGGCAAATGTTCTGGTTGCATCCCCTAAGCTCCAGGAACAGGAAGAAATCCCCACTTACTGGCTTTTTTGTTACAGCATCCTTCTTCCAAAACACGGAGTGGTCCCCGCTGGCTCCCTATCACTTATGGTCCCTTCAGTGACAGAGATGTGCAGGGATCCTTACAGAGGAACAGCAGATGGAGGGAGGAGAGGAACAAGAGGTGACAGGAAGGGTGAGGGCTGCCACAGTAAAGGCTTTATTAAGCCTCTGAAGGTGTCTTTGTGACTCTGCTGGATGCAGTCCTTGTTAAGACCACTTGACAGTAGCATGCTGCTTTTCCAGGTGCAGTACTGCCGTACGGATGCGAGCTGAGCTCACATCCCAAGTGCTGATGATTTGGTCTGGGTGTGGATCCTTCCTGCCCAATGCATTTGTGGGCTGCGGTGTCTGTCAGCAAAAGCCGAGGCCCACTGGGGATGGAAGCTCCACAGCAGAGGGAGCATTCCCTGCACAACAGTAGAGAGAATTGGTTTTTTCCCAGCATCGAACCAGGAATTCTCCTGGTTTAAATAAGTGGTCCTGAATAGGGTTAGATAAGCAGCTGTGTCCCTGTGGCTCCTCTGCCCATCCTTTCCTGGTCTGGCTGAGGAAATCAACTGTACAGAGGTAGTGGAAGGGAAACAAAGAGAAAAGAATAATCCTAGGAGACCTCAGTGCAGAGGGGGCAGCAGGGTTGAGCAGTCTGGATCCAGGTGCTGGCAGGAAGCTACAGGGGCTGCAGAGGTCTGGCCTCTGGTGGGAAGAGAGGGCTGGATTTTCTGAGGCAGTGCTTGAGCACCACGGGTGCAAGGGAGTGCAAGCAGTGGCTGTAGAGAGAAAGGCAGAGGGGTGCCAGCTGTTTGAGGGGCGAGCTGGTAAGCACAGGGAGAGGGACAGCAAGGCTGTGGATCAGGCTGTGGATCAGCGGGTCTGCGGTCGCAGGGAGGAACCTGTGCTGCTTGGCTCATCTCTGGGGTAGGATGACATTTCCAGGAGGGAGGTGCATATGTGTTTGTTGCCTGGGTGGGGAGGAGATGGATGGGCAGGAAGCTCAGATGGCAGCCAGGCAGTCCCTGCAGTCTCTCCTACCTGACCACCTCATTCAGGAGCTCCCTGCGATGTCCATGGTATGGAGCCAGGTCACCTTCCCAGTGAAGCCTTCAGCTGGCAGCAAAGTGTTCTGCCCCTGGACCAGTGGGTATTCCAGATTGCTCTGACTTTGAGGCGTTGCTGGGCTCTGGAAGGAAGGTCTTCTCCAGCCTGACCATTGGCAGGTTTCTCTTCTTCAGGATGATGGGGAGCCATGTTGGATACACAGTTCCCTGCAAAGGAGGAGAACTCAGCACCTACTCCCGTGGTTGTAACCTCTCCCTTTCTGTTTCTGTGTCCCCAGGCGCCGACGCTGGGAGACGGAAAGAGAGGAGCGGGAATAGTATGTTGTTTTTTCAGGGTCTCATTTCTTCTCTCTTTCTTGCTCACAACCTCTCTCTCCTTTTTTCTTGCAGCTCTCTTGCTTCTGAACTAATCTAAATGGCTGGGAGTTTGGGCATGAATTTTTGTCTCTCGGTGGATTTGTGCTCTTCTTTCCCTCCCCTTTGTGTCATCCACTACCACAGCTACGAATGCACCCTGGTTTTCCCCTAGTAGTGCTTAAATGCTCCTTGGGAGCAGCAGTGCCAGGGAGCTCTCAGTGCTGACCAAGGCAGAGGGTGCTGTATCATATGCTCTGCTCTATCTGCTTGTGTCCAGCTATCCTGCCTTATGATGGAAGTAAACAAACCTACTTGCCTGAGCCCACAGGTCACTCAGGTGCAGAGGAGGCTATTTTGCCTGGTTGTTCTTGTGCCAGGTTGCCACAAGAGCTGTTCCCTCACCGTCTGCAAGGGTGAGCAAACACGTAGATGATCTGGTAAGAGTACTGTCTTTCCTTTTTATCCCATGAGGCTGCTGGGACCAGGGCAATCTTTGGCTCTTGTATCTTGCCACCTAAACCCACACCCAGCAAGGCAGCACCCTTGAATTTTTTCTCTCTTCCCCTGTGGAAGAAACCTTTTGCCTCAGTGCTGCTGAAAAGCATCCTTTGTCACTTTGGCCTGATGGTGCCCATCAAGCCCTGCCATGGACTGTCCTCCCTGTTCTTACCTCTTTCTTGCTGCTTTTGTGCCTGAAAAAAGACCATCACCTGTGCCTTGCTGACTGGTTAGGTGGTATGTGCTGCAGAGGGGACAACCAGCTGGCAGTGCACAGCCTGCCATGGTCACCCCAGCCACACTGATTTGTGTCTGAGGCCGGAGCAGCAAACTGCAGCCTTCTCTACCCCTTGCAAGCAGGGGCCTGCTACTGCCTTTATTCAAGGGGGTACAAAAATGTGCCTGTTTTTGCAGTTGATCCTTGCCCTCGAGAGCAGAGCAGTTGGAGTTGTTAAAACAGAACTGGTGGTTGCTGTGGTACATGGCACAGAGGGGACCTCTTGCTCATGCTTGACTGCTTCACTAGTGGTTGGCCCTGCTTCAGGTGTGTTTGGCAACTTTTCACTGCTAACACCTTGTGGGGGAAGTAAAGCAGAGGTAGTAGAGCCATCATGCTCTGAGGATTTTTTTAGGGGGCCACTTCATTTATCCTTACAAGTGCTTGTCTCTCTCCAGAGGGCCACCTCTTCCTGCTCCTGTTTCTCACTTGAGCTTGCTGGAGTCACATGCTCCACACACACACCACACATACCACCCCTAAAGCTACTGCATGAGCTGGGGCAGTGTTAGCAGCCAGAAGCCTCCAAAAACCTGCAGAACTCAGTGAGGAAGTCTCATTCTGTCTGTGCTCCTTCAAGGCTAATGGCACATTCCCATCCCTGCTGTTCTCTGCTGGGGAGTGCAGTGACAGGTGGTGGGTTAGGAACATGTATATGTCACCTGGTGCTCCCAGCCCCTGAATGTACAACATTGTTCTCTGCAGGAGAGGGCATCCTCCTCTGATGTGTTCCCTTGCCCTGAGAAGCAGCAAGTGCCCTTGTCCTGCAGCTTGTCAGAGCTTGCAGTAGTCATCAGCAGTCTCAGTTGGCAACTCGGTCTGCACTGGGAGGTCATAGCAACCCACTTGCACCTCTGCATGTGAGGGGAGTGATCACAGAGCCCTGTGGGGCTTGCCACCTGTGCAGTCACCTCCAGCTTCACACCCCAGCAAGCCCTTTCCACGGCATGCCTGGCCTGCCCTCTTGGAGCCTGTGATTCCTTTGGCCTGATGCTAGCTGTGCCTCAGACCCTGTCCCTCTCCTTCCTGGCAGGGTCTGCACCAAACCTACATCATGCAGGGCCCCACCTTAATCTTGTGATTTGGGGCAATCTTGCTTTCACCCACTTGCACTATCAGTACTGTGCTTTAAAAGGGCTCCATTCAGGTGCAGGTGCTGTTGGAGCTCCCTTTTCAGCTTTTCACCTTTGGCAAGGTTTTGCATCCTCTGTCTTCTAAATGCTTCAGGTCATTCTGATTATTGTCACTGCATCCCCCTGCGCAGAGCTGAGTTTTCTGGTTATCCAAAAGCTCATGGTGTCATCATGCTGGGCTTTCTTCAGGGCAGAAATTTCTCCTCAGCAGAAATTCACTCTTGCTCGCTGTGCCCAGCTGCAAGGCCTCTGTGATTATAAAGAGCTGAAGGTCTTAGAGTTGGGTCAAAGCTGTCTCTGTCCCTCCAGCAGAGCAGAGTGTTGGGCTGCACAGAGGCAAGGTTGCACATCACTGTCTAATCTGCACTGCTGTAGTCCCCTGACCTTCAGCTAATCTCCTTTCCCCTGTCTCTATTACTTCCAGCTAGGAACTGGGGACTCAGCAGGTGCTGCTCTGCTCTGAGAGAGCCATGTGTCTCATCCACTTTCCTTCAGAATGCCCATGAGGATCTCTACGTGTTCTCCTTCCCATAGTGTCATCCACCTCCTCTTAGCACTTGTTTCTCAGCAGCTGTTTCTCTGTTCTTGCCTGTCTTACCCTCCTTGAGCCTGTACTGACTACAGGAGGACTGTATTTTCATTTGAGTTTTTTTCTTGGTTTCTAGCCTTCAGATCAGTCATATCTCTTCTTGTACCTCCAGGATCCCAGCCTGCTGTTGTTATCTTGTAAATGCTATTTAATTTAGGTCTCTGGACCATTTTCTTACTTCCTTTTCCACCTGTCCTCTGCCTCTATGTATAGTGGGGGCTATTGTCAGCCTTGGATACTTCTGCTGCGGGTTCTTCATCTAGGTGGAGTAAAGTAGTTTCAAGATATTCACCCCTTTTGCTTTCCTGTCGTTTTCCATGGAGACATTCACTTCTAGCTGTTTGCCCTGTTCCTGCTCAAGGGATTTCCAGGCTGGAGGCTCAGCTGAGGCTCAGGAACAGGTTGCACTGAGCCTGGCTCCAGTCAGCTGCATTCTTCCTCCTGCACTGAAGAACTAAGGGTGGGGAGGACTGGTGTAGCAGGATGCAGCCCACCAGACTCCTTCCTTCCTCTTCCTGAAGATGAGCGAGGTCCTTCAGGACAGGAACTGCTCCCAGTGCCTCTCCAGCTGTGCCAGAGCCAGAGGGACTGTGGCACCCTTCAGTTCTCACTTCCTTTCTCCTGTCTAAACCCTGTGCTAAACAGACTTTACCTCTCCTCTGTGGCAGCCTCTGCCAGCCTCTCCTTGCAGGGACTGCCACACAGTATCGGGTGCCTTTCAGAAGGTTCCGAACAAGTAGCGTCCATGGGCTAAGCCCATGGGCTTTGCCAGGCTCAGCATGCCATCGGAGGAGGGTTCTCTCTTTACTGCTGCCTCTGATCTTACCTCTCTCCATCTCACCGGGTGCAAACTGACCTGAATTAACCTCTCGTCTCCTGGGTGCTCTTGGTTCCTGGCCAGGCTGCCTCTGCACATCTCCTAACCTTCTCCCTCACCTCCCACTTGTCATTGTAGCGTAGCCTCCGCCCTGCATTCTGACAACCACGACCGCTACGAGCGCCTCACCTCCGTCTCCAGCTCTGTGGACTTCGACCAGAGGGACAACGTGAGTAGCCACAAGAGCCAAAGGCTTTGCCTTTGCGGGGCCAGGAGCCTGCTTGGCTCCAGGTTCAGCTTGGCTGAACCAGGGGCTCTTCAGAAGCAACACTTCTGCCTGTTCCTGGGCCTTTAGTGCCACGTCTTGTAGTGTGTGAGTGCGGTGTAGAGCTCAAGGAGCTGTGCAGCTCTTAGACATGCACTTGTATAAATAGGCTCTACATCACTGTGGCTTAACAGACATCTGTCCAGCCTATAATCTCAGCTTTACAAACAATACTTACTTGCCAGCTCTTCCTCACACTGCGGTCTACCTCTGCTGGGTTTTTCCTCGCTGAAGGGGAGGATAGTGGGTGTGATGGATGGGAGGTGAAGCTCCCCCAGGTGTTCTTTGAGGAGCACTGCCTTGGCCTAGCCTACCTTCCCGGTCCTTACAGAGCTTCTCTTGTCCAGCATGATGGCTGAAGTACCTGTATGCTGAATTTTCTGGGTCTGTCATGGCTTTGGAGAGCTTCCATATTAGCCAGGAGCCCATGGGTTGCCTGGCAGGTTGAGCTGCTAGTTGGTAGGGAACAGCCACACGGCAGAGTCTGACCTGTGTTGTGCTCCATGGAGTAGCATTGTCACCTCCTTCACCTTGGCCCATGTGTGGCTCTGCACATCTGGGTGCTTGTGGTCTGCCCCTGCCCCCCAAGTCCCATATGTGCAGGTGCAAGGACACCAGCCTGGTCCCTGAAACCTTTGAAGGAGGGAGCTGGGATAAAGGAACACAGAGTGTTGTGAAACTGTCCTGTTTTCTTTTTGCACAGGGTTTCTGCTCCTGGCTGACAGCCATCTTCAGGATAAAGTAAGTGCCCCAGGACCTGTATGGGGGACCCACGTGGGGAAGGAGGGGCAGTGCAGGGTTGTTGGGACACCCAGTGCAGTACAGCTTCGTGAAGTCACTGCCCTTACTGCAGCCCCTGCTCTCTGAAGAGCACAAGTGAAGTTTGTCCTCAGGAGAGGACAAGCAAAGACAGGACTACATGAGGAGTCCTAAAGCCAAAATAAGTGAGTGACAAAATAAGTGACTCACAAAGTGAGTCTGGGACAGAGGAGAGAACCCAGGCCCATGGCTGCCCCACCTCAGTCCCATCTCAGAAACACTGTCCACTGCTCTACAAGCATACTCATCTCCCTGACACTCTTACTAGAGGTGCTGCTGTCTGAGGAATGGCTATGAGGAGGGCACTGGAGGATGCAGGGAGACACCCTCAGCTTGATGATGCACAGGAGCATCTAGTCAGAAAGCTGTGGGATAGCATCACTATCTGTATCTTAGAAGAGAAGGCAAGGCCCACCTGAAGGGTATAAGGTGTCCAGTTGCCTCACCTGGGGACAGGGAGCAGGGCTGTGTAATCATTGCACAGGCAGGTTTCTGCCCAGGCTGCTTCAAGACTGAGTGCAGGGCTCCCAAATGCAGAGTCTGGCTGCAGCTCTGTAGGCAGAACAAGGGGTGCTTGTGTGTGCTCAGGTCAGGAGGGCAGCTGTGACCCTGTACTTTCTCTCAGCGCTTGAGGAAATGCAAAAAAATTGCCTGACAGCTTTTCTCTCCCTGGCAGGGACGATGAGATCCGGGACAAATGCGGGGTTGATGCAGTGCACTACCTGTCCTTCCAGAGGCACATCATTGGGCTGCTCGTGGTCGTGGGTGTGCTTTCCGTGGGCATCGTGTTACCTGTCAACTTCTCAGGGGACCTGCTGGGTGAGAACAAGGCGCCTTTGGCTGGGCTGGGGCATCTGCTTTCAACACCATGTTCCAGACCACTGGGTAGCAGCAGAGGGCAGGACAGCTCTAACACAGGCAAAGCCTAACTGCTGTCTCGCTTTGAGTGTAGTGCATCCACAGGGTCGTCCTGTGTAGCTTGGGTTTTTAGGTATTCTACTTGCTGTAGCTCACTCTAGTGGTGCTCTGTCCCACTCAGTGTAACTGAACAGTTTGTGTCTGCCTCTTTCTGTCTAGAAAACAATGCCTACAGCTTTGGGAGGACAACTATCGCTAACCTGAAGTCTGGGTATGTGTGGGCAGGGTGGGATGGGAAACAGAGGCCCTCAAGGGCTGTTTTGTACATGTTCACTTGCTGCAGAGCCTCATCTCCTTTAGGCTGTATTTCTGCCCTTGCTGTGAGGCTGCTGTCCCTGCTCCAATTTCCAGGCTGAGCTCCTGGAATTTGGTTTTAGGGCATCTGTGTGCTATGCTGAATACATTCATGCCCCCAGTGCCTTCAGGGCCTAACCAGCTATACACAGACATGTAGTAGCAACCTTGCATTGACCTTTGTGGTCTCCCTTGTGACAGGAATAACCTGCTGTGGCTGCACACCACCTTTGCTTTCCTGTACCTGCTGCTGACAGTATACAGCATGCGCCGGCACACTTCCAAGATGCGCTACAAAGAGGATGACTTGGTGAGCAGGATCTGGCCACTCTCCCAGGCACATTTTCCCATGCCCTGTGGTCAGGTCAGGTAGCCTTGGAGACAATGCTGAGCACCTCAATTTCCGCAGCAATTTAGCTCTGTCATGATTTAGCTGTTTTTATTCGGCCTGGCCAAAGGCAGATCACCTCCAGAGCTGCAGCCATGACTGCCTGTGGGGAAACAGGAGAGGCCTGCACTGGGAAAACATATGGAAGGACCCTATTCTTCCTTAGGGGTTGTTCCAGCTGCTTTTGCCTTCTTCATTTCTGAGGGGTAGCCATGTTTCTGTTCAGGCATCTGCAGTGTAAGTCCCTAGCCTGTCAATCTGCAGGATGACAACTAGCAGAAACACAGGAGAAGGAGAGCCCTGGTAGCTAGAATTGATGGGGCCACCCTTTTTCATCACTGGCACAGATCTTAGGAGGAGGTCTTGCTGCAATCTGGTATTCTACACCATCCACACCTACCTGTCCTCTCATTTCTCTCTTCTTTCCAGGTTAAGCGAACTCTGTTCATCAATGGAATCTCAAAATATGCTGAGCCAGAGAAGATCAAGAAGCATTTTGAGTAAGTCTCACTGTGTCCCTAAAGACTGCTCTGTAACAGGGATGTTTTTATTAGGGTAGTATTAGTGTTATCTGGAATGGCAATAATACATTGAGAGGAGAGAGCTAGGCAGAATCAGCAAATACCTTTATTTTGGGCCTCTCACTGTTATTTTTCTGCTTTTTAACTGAATTTGAAGTATCCTTTGTTTTGTGCCATGGGATATGCTCAGCGATTCTTGCAGAGCCATAGGAGGTCTGTGTGGTAAGCAATGGACAGGGCATGTCTTGAGTTGTAGTTGAGTTCACAGATGAGATACAGGCAGGAGGTGCTCAAGCAGTGACAGTGGGATGTTGTGCTGCTGCCCTGATCACAGTCCTTATAGAAAGTATATCTATTTAGCAAGAAAATTAAATTCCTCTTCTGTCAGAACCTCACTGTCAGGACCATGTTTAGAAGCACTATGGGTAGAAAAAAAATGCTTTGTACCCTTTGGGAACCCTTCTGCCTCTTTCTGATCACAAATCTATGAAGGCAGAGAGGGGAGTGTGGGGTTAGAAAGGCTCCTAGCTGCTATAGGGCAAAAGTTCAGAAAGGCTCCTTGTGCCAAAGCCTAAAGGACAACCCATTAGCCCTGTATTTTGCATTCCCTGTAAGGGACAAGAACCTGCAGGCTCCTCTGCAAACCCTTGGTATGCATCACAGGCAAAGACACTCTTCTCAGGGCCAGAGAGAAGTCCTGAACACCTGGAGTTTGCTTGAGGGGTACCTTTGGTGCCAGTTGTGATGAACTGATGCTTCTCATCCACAGGGAGGCCTATGCCAACTGCACTGTCCTGGAGGCCCGTCCCTGCTATGATGTTGCCCGGCTGATGTTCCTTGATGCAGAGAGGTAACCTCTATTTTGGGAGAAAAGGCAGAGTGGGCTGATGTTGCTGATACCCCCTCAAGTCTGATGCCACAGAGCTTTTATGAGTCATCCTCTTTCTTTCCTTTCTTCCTTCTCTTTCACTCTCGTGTTTCAGGAAGAAAGCTGAACGTGGACGAATCTACTTCACCAACCTGAAGAGCAAGGACAACACCCCATCAATGATCAACCCCAAGCCCTGTGGGCACCTGTGCTGCTGTGCCATCAGGGGCTGTGAGGAGGTAGGGGAGAGCTGGAGGTGTTGGGCAGCAGTTGGGTGTCCCGAGGCTTGGGTCCCCAGATCATTTCTCCTCTGACCTCTGTCCTCCTGCTCAGGTGGAGGCCATTGAGTATTACACCAAGCTGGAGGAGAAGCTCAAAGATGACTACAAGCGGGAGAAGGAGAAGGTTAATGAAAAGCCTCTGGGGATGGCCTTTGTCACCTTCCACAACGAGACCATCACAGCCATGTGAGTGCAGATGGTCCTGCCCTCCCCAAGAAGGTGACTTTTCCCAGCCTTTGCCTTAAATCAGAAGAACAGCAGCGCTAAGGCATCCCCTCCACTTGTGCCTTGCAGCCTTTTGTGTCAGTGTGTCCCTCTTTCTCTTGTCCAGAATCCTCAAAGATTTCAATGCTTGTAAGTGCCAGGGCTGTGCATGCCGTGGGGAGCCCAGAGCCTCCTCCTGCAGCGAGTCCCTCCATGTCTCCAGCTGGACTGTCAGTTATGCTCCTGACCCACAGAACATCTACTGGTGAGCAGCTCTGTAGGGTTCAGTGGCCCTACCAGTGGGAAGGGGATGCACCCTCCCTTTCTCCCTCTTTATCTGCTCCTCTGGTAACTGAGTGAGTTGATCTTGCTGAAGCCCAGCCTGGCTGAGCTAGAGGTCTGATCTGACTGGGAGAGGGAAAGCCTTGGGCTGGCACCCTAAGTGCTGTTCACTAGGCTGGGTTGTGGTGTGCATGCAAAGCCCCACACCTGGTGTTCTACCCTGTGCAGCCATCCTGATGCTCTCTTTTTCCCCCCCAGGGAACACCTCTCCATCCGGGGCTTTATATGGTGGATCCGCTGCTTTGTGATTAATGTGGTCCTCTTCATCCTTCTCTTCTTTCTCACCACTCCTGCTATCATCATCACCACTATGGACAAGTTCAATGTCACCAAGCCCGTGGAGTACCTCAATGTAAGGACTTTGGAGATAGGTGCAGGGTGGGTAACACAGGAACCACCCCAGGCACATCCAGGCTGCAAGGCTGGGGATAAGGGAGAGAGATTGTCATTGTTCCCTGGGTGTGTCAGCCTGAGGAGGTGAGGGAGGCCTGAGCTTGGACAGGGTGCAGTGGCAGTCAGTGCTGGGGCCTTGGTATCAGCCAAGGCAACTGTACCTGTGACAGGCACAAGAGCTGGTGTACCATGTAACATGTGATTCCTTCTCTGACTTGTTGCAGAACCCAATCATCACCCAGTTCTTCCCCACCCTGCTGCTGTGGTGCTTCTCTGCTCTCCTGCCCACCATTGTATACTACTCTGCCTTCTTTGAAGCACACTGGACCAGGTAAGGACAGCCAGCACCTCTTCTTACCTTCTCAGTGAGCTGATTGGCTGCTGGACCCTTCTCACTGACATAAAGCTATGGGCTGGATCTCTGCATGAATTTCTGTCTTCCACTCCAAGTATGGTGTTTTGTTTTACCTCTTGGGCACCTGAGGACTGCTGTGAACAGCTGTTCTGCCAGTCTTTAGCTGTTGTTCAGCATGGTTGTCCGAGCAGAGCTTGACAGGTCTACAAGAAGAAAGCTGGGAGGAGTTGGGGCTGGTCACTGTAAGAAATGCTAGTAGTGAGGGAAGTCTTTGCTCAGGTGAGCAGGCAGGAGGGGTGTGTCTGTACCATTGTAAGATGTAGCAGTTCCAAGGGATATCATTTTAGCTGCTCTGGCTTCTGGTCCCAGGGAAGGCACTTGAAGTGCAAAGCACTAGAAGCATGCTGCTTGTGAGGCACATTCCCCACAGGACAAGCACTGTACAAGCAATGTAAACTTTGTTTTGTGGTCTGTGTTGCAGAAACTGGTGGGGAGGGTGTCACCAGCTCTTGGGACTGCTGGTCAGGGAAGATGATTGCAGAGCCCATGAGACAAGGGGAAAGGAACAGAGACTCAATAATGGATTTCAGATATGTTGGAGGGGAAGGGAATGTATTCATGTACTAGGAACAGACAGGGTGGGATTTAGATTAGATATTGGGAAGTGCTTGCTGATGGAAAGTCATTGGGAGCACAACTTGTATGGCTGGTGGGGTGAAAGGTTAACAGGCTCTCTGTCCTCAGGTCTGGAGAGAACAGGACAACCATGCACAAGTGTTACACCTTCCTCATCTTCATGGTCTTGCTGCTGCCATCACTGGGCCTGAGCAGGTAGGGGTTGTGGGAGGGGAAGGCAAGTACAGAGGTGTGGAGCACAGAGAGGTTTGAGGCATACCCTGATTGTTCTCTGCTTTTTACAGCATCCTTTCCTCACTGCACTGGTGCCCTGGTCACCATCCCCTCGAGAGACTGGTGTTTAATTTCAGTGCAGGGAGAACAGGCCAGACCATGCATGACTGGGTCTCTAGGACTTTATTGACTCAATCTGCAGACACATTGACATCTGCCATGGTATTACAAATAATGCAGCAAAAGTTGGCACGGTAGATGAGTACATGTGAAAAGTCTGCTTGACATCTGCTGGTGAAGGAAGTGTTCTCCACCTCTGTGCTCAGTGTGCAGTCCATTTTGCACAAAACTAGTGAATTCCCCCTTTAAGCCAGAACTTGAATAGGTTGTGCTGGTAGGCTGGGTGGGATAGTGTGGGTACAGAAGGGCTCATCTGTTTGGGTGTATGCCTCAAGTCTTCCTGCAGAGTTTATAGAATTGCCCTGTGGGAAACACCAATGCATCACCTGCCAGCCATTGGTGTGGGCTCTAGCACTGAACAGGGGCCAAGCAGGGGAACAGTGTGAGAAAGAAAAAACTGGGGACTGGGTGGGGAACAGGGAACTCTAACTGTGCTAGTTCATTCTTTACATATTGTGGGCTGAGGGATCTTTAAAAGCCTACCTAAATTCCATATTTGAAATACAGCCCCTCAGTGTTGATATCAGGCAGCTCCTGAGAACAGACAAACCCTCTGATAGTGGCAGTAGAATAGTCCTTCATTCCACTGGGTGACTACATGTTTGCAACGCAGATTTAAAAAAAACATGTTGCATGTAAACTTGCATCTTGGGCAGGTGAATGCTCTCAGAAGATTTGCATTTTGACCACAAAACAGGCTGTGCTTCCTTCTGAGGAGTCAATCCCCCTGCTGTTGCCTGTCGAGTTCTGTACTCCACCAGTGCTAGAGGATTGGATAGTTTTATATTACAAAATCAAAATTGAGGAAAATGGGATTTGTTTCTTCTAAGGGATTTTTTAAATGTCTTGTTGGAGGGTACCTTGTACCTAACCAATTGCTTCTGTAGAGTCAGTCATCTGTTCTTACATGGATATTGTGCCCAAACAGAGGAAAGAGGAAAAATATTGATAGGATCAGGGTAAAGGGATAAGAACACACATGAATGGGAAGCTTTACATCCCTTTTTGAGTGTTGCATTATTTTGTTCTATTTTTTTCCAATGTCCAGTTTACATAGTTGCTGGTGACACACTCCAACAACCTATGGGAACAAAAGAGTCTATGGTCAGAGCTTTGGATCCTTCTAGAGCAGCTTCTACATATTTGCCATGTGCATTTCTGTCTGTCACTGCTTCTGATGGTTCATCTTTCCTTCTTGCCTTCTTCCCCCACAGCTTGGATGTATTTTTCCGCTGGTTGTTTGACAAAAAATTCCTTGCTGAAGCTGCCGTGCGATTTGAGTAAGTGCAGTTGAGCAGAAAGGCTTTGTTTACCCCACCAACAGGAGGTGGTTCTTGTTGGCCTCCAAAGGTTGTGGGGGCTCCTAGCTGCTGCCCTGCCGTGAGGGAGCACCCTTTGCAGCCCGCTCTTGCTGCATCTCCGCAGGTGCGTGTTCCTGCCAGACAACGGGGCTTTCTTTGTCAACTACGTTATTGCCTCTGCCTTCATCGGGAATGCCATGGACCTGCTGCGCATCCCTGGTTTGCTCATGTACATGATACGCCTCTGCCTGGCCCGCTCGGCGGCCGAGCGGAGGAACGTCAAACGAGTATGTAGCGGGGCTGAGGGCTGGGTTGTGGCCTGCACCAGGGAGGGGAGTGCTGCAGTGGGACCCCGATGGCGCTCACCCGCTGCTGTGTGTAGAGCTGGGTGTGTTGCACATGCCCGCTCAGCTCTCATCGTCCTCCCGCTGATGGGTCTCCATTCCCTCCTGCAGCACCAGGCCTACGAGTTCCAGTTCGGGGCTGCTTATGCCTGGATGATGTGCGTCTTCACTGTGGTCATGACATACAGCATCACCTGCCCCATCATCGTCCCTTTTGGTAGGTGATACCCCGCTGCCTCCTTTTGCCAGATGTGGAGGGGAGGCAAGAAGGCTGATGTGGGGGAGACATTCCCTCTCAGTCTAGCAAAGAGGCTGATGCCCCGCTTGTCTGGCTTTCTTCCTCTTCTCCCAGGGCTCATGTACATGCTGCTTAAGCACCTGGTGGACCGATACAACCTGTATTATGCTTACCTGCCTGCCAAGCTGGACAAGAAGATCCATTCAGGGGCTGTCAATCAGGTGGTGGCAGCCCCCATCCTCTGCCTCTTCTGGCTTCTCTTCTTCTCCACGGTGCGCGCAGGTGAGCACTGGGCTGCCATGGCAGCCCTTAGCCTCCTGCTGAGCTGCTTCCCTGGCCAGGCTCTGATCCTGGCAGCCTCCAGCCACGGAGCACGGAGCCGTCCTTTTGACGCTGCCCCTTTGGTTTTCCTTTGCCCCAGGGTTTCTGGCCCCCACATCCATGTTCACCTTTGTGGTCCTCGTGATCACCATTGTGATCTGCCTGTGTCACGTCTGCTTTGGGCACTTCAAATACCTCAGCGCTCACAACTACAAGGTGAGGCAGAATGGTTGGGTGTGGTACCCTTCTTCTTGGCAGCACAGCTCAACCACAAGACCGCAGGGGCTCTGGGGGGGTCCCAACCTGCTCTTCAGCAGAATTTGTCAACCCTGATTTCACAGAGGGGATAGTCCTGAGGCTGTCTCTGCTGCCTGTATACTGCTCCTGAGGTGGGACAGCAAGTATGTTGGCAGTCTCAATTACTTCTTTTTCCTCCAGATTGACCACACAGAAGTGGATGCCATGGACAACAGGCAGAATGGGAGACCTGCCACCCATCTGCCAGCTCCCAAATCAGCTGTGAGTCACTATCTCCACCTCTGTGCCCTGGCACACTCCTTACCTGAGTTTGGAAAGGGGGAGGTAACTCCCTGTCCGAGTACCTCGCTCCTCACTTCTCATTTTTCTGAGTTAGCACCTGGATCCTCCCAGTGAGGGTGGGAGGCAACTGGTGGGCACTGTGCCCCTCCCCTGCTCTGGGTGATGAAGTGTTACCCCACACACACACCTCTTTCCCGCTGCTCCTCAGATGCTGTGCATTTACTTTCCGTCTCTCTTTCGGCTGGGACAGTGAATCCAGCCGGGTCAGTCTCCCTTCTCATTCTGCATCTTTGCACGCTTGCACGCCAGCAGAGGCTGTCACCCACCGGGCTTGTCCTAGTGCCAGCACAAAGGGGTCTCTGTGGACATTGCCTTGAAGGCCACAGAAGTGCTCTGGGGACTCTTCTCTCCCCTGTCCAACATTCTGAGACTCCCAGAGTTGGTTTTCGGAACTTCACCTTGGCTCAACTGGCTCACTCCCAACTGCTTCCTTCCACAAGGTTGTTGTAGTGGGGATCTACGCAGGGCTGCAGAGAAGGGGTAAAGCAGAGCCTCCAGTTTCCTCAGGAGAGCAGGGCTGGGGTGTACACATGTAATCCAGGCTCCTTCCTAGTCTCCAGACACCTAAGAGCAGCAACATTTTGCCAAAAGGCAAATCCCTATAAAAGGCAGGCAGAGCTTCAAGGACGCATCTACTAACATAAAAAGGGAGTCCAGTCCTCCAAAGAGCCTGAGAAGCCACATTCTTTCCCAGCCCAGGTTCCCTATCCCAGAATGCTGGGGTTTGAAACACATCCAGTGTGTTTACACCTTTCCTGGTATATTCAATGGAGTCTGGATGCTTCTTGCCCTCCCAGCATATCCCCACGCTCAGCCTCATGCATGGTGCTTAGTGTGCTGTGCTCTGCTTCCCGGAGCAGTTCCCCAGACTCACGTGTGTTTCTGCTCTCTCCCTGCCCCTGGCCCGGCCCTGACAGAAGTACATCGCCCAAGTGCTGCAGGACTCCTCGCCGGAGGGCGAAGCAACAGAGTCGGAGGAGCAGGGATCGCAGGATGAGGAGCTCATCAACGCCGATGGCATGAATGACACAGATTTCCAGTCGTGTGAGGACAGCCTGATAGAGAATGAGATCCACCAATAGGGGACCTCAAAGGGCGGGAGGGGAAGCAGGCCCAGGAGCAGGGCAGGCTGTGCGCACGGAGACCTGGGAAGAGGCACCTGAGGGTGCTGGCTACTGCCCTCGCCCTCCCGCCCCCAGGGCCGCTGCCTTCCGTGAGGGCAGAGGCCCTGCTGCAAGCTCTCCATCTCCCTGCTCTCCACCCCTGCGCCAGCCCGGCTGCTCGGCAGGCATGCTCTTTACTAGCTACCTTCAACGCATCCCTGGAGCCCAGACTCCCAGAGGCTGGGGAGGAGGGGGAACCGTAACCCCTGTGGTGCTGCCCTGGACCTGCAGGGAGGAGGAAAGCTGGGTGCTTTGTGGGAAGGGGCATAAGGGGAACATTTGGGGTCTTCTGAGCAGGCGACTGTATTCCCTGTCTTGCTGGTGAGAAACACTAATAATTTATTAGATTTACAGGAAGGTGATAAATGAAAAATTTCAATCGGTCTATTGGAAACCCCACCCGGGGTGGGGTTGGCTCTTATTGTACCTTCTCCCTGTGCCTGCGTGTGCCCTTTCTCAACTGCTTCCAGCATCCAGTTGGTGCGGCATCCCAGGAGCTGGTCCAGGCCCAGGGGTGGTGGCAGGCCTCCCCCTCACCACAGAGATGGTGATGGTGACAGCCTGGCTTCATGGTCAAGGGTGGCATCACGCCAGGGAAGGGGTACTGGGTTGGCATAAGCTAGACATGCCCTTGCAGGGTGAGGGGTGCTGAGGGCATTTCTCATGAGCAGGAGGAGGCGCAGGCAGCCTCTCCCCCAGGTCCTGTTCCCTCCTCCCCCAGGGGCACAGGCAGGGGTTTGCAGCATCATTTAAAGTGGCATTTTTCTTTGCACATTTTACTCCCCTTTCAAACAAATCAACCTGACCCCCATGTGGTACTTCAGCCCCCCTTTTGCTGCCCTGTGTCTGCACAGCAGGGTCAGGCTTGGGGGTGGGGGGGGCTGTGTGGGGGTCTCCTGGGTGCTAGGGAGAGGGGAGAAAGGGTCTCAGGCTACAGGCCCTCAACACCCTGCAAGATCAGCACTGCTTGGTTGCAGTGAGGCCCCATGGGCTTCCTTTCCTGAGCTGCTGCAGGGTCTTCCCCCACCTGAGGTGGTCAGAGAGGGAGGGAGCCCCTAGGAGCTGTCTCCAACCAAGACCACCATCTTCAGGAGCACAAAAGCCTCACGGGGCAATGCTGACTTTCTTTACCTGCCCTGACTGGTGTAGGCTCCCCTGCCACCACCCAGCCTGAGAGGGGGGTTGTTCCTCTCCTACCTCTTGCCCTTGCCCCCCTCCCTGTTGATAGCTGTGTCCCAGAGGCAGGCAGGGAACAGGATGGGTGGGAGAGGTGGACTGGAGCCAGTGGCACATGGAAGAATGACCCTATTTAAAGACACTTTGTGAGGAGGTTTCTGGTCGGTATCAGTTGCCTTCAATTCCTTCCCCTCCATGTAAAATGTAAAGGAAAATAATAAATCCCTCTGCTATTTAGCTATATTTATTTCCCTCAAACCCTGCCACCATCCTGTTCGGTGCTCATTGCAGACACTATCACCCTCCCTTTGCCTGTCATCTGTGGGTGCTGCACCAGCTCCCTGGGGCTGTGCCCTCCAGGGCCGGAGGGGCTGGGTGAAAGGGGACGGTCTTTTACCTTTTCCATCACCCGTGCTGGCCCTGGAGCTCCAAGCACTTTAATCAACCAGAACAAGTGAAGTGCCAGCCCTGCCCACCTCAGCTGCCAGGAACGGTGGTCACATCTTATGGCTTTTCTCCCCTGTTCCTCCCAGTACAGGAAAGGAGCCAGACCCACAGAGAGCAGGTGAGGGGCTGCTCCAGGGAGGACATAGCTGCCTTTCCTGTACAAGACCTCTATAGGAATTCCAGGCCTGGAGAAAAGGGTGGATGGAACAGAAGAGATGTAGGTCTTCAGAGCATGGGGAGGGCAGGCCACACCAGCTTCCAGGGCTCGGCTGGGGCTGGAGCACACACGGGTGTGAAGGGGCGTGGTGGGAGTCACCCATCCCCTCCAGGTAGCAGCCAGGAATGAAACGAGCATGAGAGCTGGGAGTTCCCGGTCCACTCGCAGGCTGGGGCAGGAGGGATGTTGATCCTGCGTCCCTATTCTTGCACCCACCTGCTGCCCTTGCTCCTGGTCCAGCAGGTGGGCTGGGATGCTATGGTCTCTGTAGGTACAGCCATGCTCTGGGGCTGCCTCTGCGGCTGTCGGGGCTCTGCCCACAGAGAGCTGTGTGTTCTGAGTGGCACTGTCTGTGTAGAGATGTGTATAATACCCTGTATATATTTGTGTACAAAAGAAAAAAGGAAAAAAAGGAGCTGTTGTTTGTGCAGTCTTTTCTTTGTGGAGTGGGTTGGGGGCTGGGGCCTGGGAGGACAGGACCCCAGCTGTTGCAGGAGCATGCATGGTGCAAGAGGAGGAGTGGGGAGTAGTGTGAGCACAAGCCCCGCCCTGCTGCCAGGAACTCGGCCATGGCTCACAGGCTCTTGCAGCATGAATGGCTTTCCCTCTGACTTGCAGAGGTATCGGAGACTTTGCTGCTAAAAGCAGGTTGAGAGGGAGCTGTGTGCACTGAGGCTGGGATGGGAGAAGATGGTTTGGGAATGATGTGGTAAGGGAATTTCAGTGGTAGCGCTATGCCACGTGTCAGCCCACCCGTACTGTTCCAAGAGCACATTACATAGGCACTCCTGCCATGTCCATTCAAAACTTGGACACCTGGCTTGGATGGACAGCTAAAGGCTTTGGGAAAGCCTGAGGGGCGCTAGACCCCTGGAGCACAGAGGAGCACTTTCCCGAAACATGATGCTGCTCATGTGTCAGCCATCCCAAGTGCTGAGGCACAGCCAGCAGCCAGCCCCCAGGATGCTCCCTGCTGCTCCCTGTGCAGGCTGGATCTGGCGTGCTTCCCAGGATCCTGCTTCGTGCTCTGCTGCTTGTGTTGTGCACAGTGGCCGTTGCTTGGAGGATGGCACAGTGGAGAGGCGAGGCCTGCATGGGCTGCTGGGAGACGGACAAGTGACCCCAGCTCTGTCCCCGCCTCACTGTGATCAGGCCCCGTGGCTTCCTGTGCCAGCAGTGCAGCACCGGCAGGGGACAAAAGACCCTCCTGCCCGCAGCCAAAGGACAATGGAAGAGGCATGCCAGAGAACAAAGAGCTGAAGACAGAAAGAACCGTGCCTGCAGCCATCACTGCAAAGGAAAGCTTGAGGGAAGGAAACAAGGAAACTGCACAGGGACTTTGCAGGTGTTTTAGGGCAACGGCTTTCAAGCACAGGGGAAGGACATGGGCCAGCCTTTGTGACAGGATTATTGAGGAGCTGTCTTCTGCCCCAGGAGAGGAATCTGTGAAAGCAGCTTTGGAGGCCACTGAAGGGTAATAAGGCAGGAGCTGAACAGGACAACAGGGTCACAAGGATGGGCACAAACCCAAAGCAGGAACAAGCCTGGCACTACAGGCCTCTTGCTCTTTGAAAGCACAGTGCTGCCTGCAGTTCTGTGCAGAGCTAAATAATGTCCCCAGCAGGGACCCCTTATGCTTCCAGCCTGTGGCAAGCCTGGCTGGGAAAAAGATGGAGCAGCCCTTGCAACAAACCCACAGCAAGGCCACATCTGCACTAGGGTGGGCAGAACAAGCTGCCTGTAGCAGAGCCCTGTGTAGGGATAGGGCAGCTCTAGTGAGCGCTGGCCAGGACTGGACTGGTGCGTGCAGCAGCAGGACCACGCTACAGCTGGTTTGAGATGTTTGGGTTGTCCTTCCCTCAGGCAAGGGACATGGCTCCTGGCCCCATGTGCAACCTGCTCCCTGCTTAGGAAGGATTTACCCCCTGGGGCAAGGTGGGGTGAGGCAGAAAGCGGGTGCTCTGTGGGGCCTGGGCTCACGAAGGCTCAATGCCAGCTGCTGCAGTGAGTCTGTATGGGCACAGCCTCCCCAGCTGCAAACAGGTACCGGGGAAGGAGAGGGAGCTCCAGGGTTGGTGACGCCCATCAGGATCACCCTGTTCAGCCCTGGCACCAAAAGACTGGTAATACAGAGCTTTTTTCCTGGGATGGGGCTGGGCTGAGCTGAGCTGCTCGTGCCAGGCCAGGCCATCAGTGACCCCAGGGTCACATGCTGGGGTAAGCCACGCTGGGCCAAGGTGTGCCAATCCATGCTGAGCCATGCTATGCCAGGCAAAGCCATGTTGGCTCCAGGGTAGGGTGTCTGTGTTGCCATGCCCGCTGGTAACAGCACCACCCAGCATAGCTGCTCCGTGAGTCACTGAGGGCACGAAGGGGCAGCCCCGATGCGGCTCTGGAAAGCCCCAGGACAGGGGGACCTGCCCGGAGAGGGCCCTGCTGGCACCCAGCAGCGAGGGGCAGCGGGCGGTGCGGGGTGCCGGCCGGGGCCGCTGGTGGTGGCGTTGCTGACCGTGACCACCTGGGTTTTAATGACTGAGGGTGCGAGCACAGTCCCCCAGGCATGAGGGAAGAAGAAAGGACAGTCTGGGATATCCGGTGGGACCACCGTACTCAGCCGTGGCACTAGAACGTCAACAAGTCCTGGGGACAAAGTACAGTACAGAGCTTCACCCGGCTACGTTGGGGTGCCGGCGGTGTGGAGCAGTCACCCGCAAATCCTTTCCTGGGGGAAAGCTCCTTTCTCTTTTCCTTCCAGCCTTGGTTTCCGTGTGCACCCAACCCTTTCCTCAGAACAATGGTGGAAGGAGCACGCCCATCCCTGGGAGAACCCTGAGAGATGGGAGAGGATGACAACAGACAAAACCTCACCATCAGCCTAGACCAATAATCCCCACCCAGTGTCTGTAAGCTGTCACTGCTCCTTTAATTCCCCCTCCCACTGCCGTCCCGGCTTTGCTCGAAACTCCACCTTCCGCGGGGCTGTACTGAGCCGGGCTGGGCTGGGCCGGGCCGAGCCGAAGCGGGCAGGGCGGTGGCGGCGGCAGCTTCCGTAAGTCCATCCCCCCATCCTCACCCTTATCCGACCCCCAGCATGGGGTTAAGCACCGGGGGGAGCCTGCCCCCGGGCGGGCAGGGCTGTGGGTCCGTCCGTCTCCCCTTTCCCGGCTGCTTCCTCTGTTTTCTGAGCTTATCTAGGCATGCCTACCCCTCTCATCCCCTTTCTGTCTGCGGGGATTTTTGCATTAGATAACGCATCCGCAGAGACCCAGAGGCTTCCCAGTCGGGGCGGCGAGTACACTGAATTCCGCAGCCTCCCGGGATGCGACCCTAAAGCCAAACCCGCATCCCTTTGACGGCATGCGGTAACATAAAGGGGAGCCTGTGGGAAACGAGGATCTTTGTCATCCGGAGGGCTGGAAGGGGCCTGAGAGCTGCTTGAGCATTGTGTGGTGCCACGGGCGGCTGTGATGCCTTGCCCCGAGCTGAGTATGCGGCAGGATACCGTGTGTCAGGGCTGGTTTTGAGGAAGGGAACTCCCCACTTCCGTTGGTTTGCAAGAGCAGCTGTCAAACCAGAGGTCTGCAAAGATTTTTGGCAGGACTTCAACAGTGGTGCTGGCCAAGGGTTTTGCAGTATGCGCTAAAGTGCACAAGGTGTCAGGGACCCTGCAGGAACCAGCGTGTCTTTTTGCTCCCACCTGGGAGGGATCAGAGGTGCCTGGACTACTGGAAAGCATCATATTAGTTGGATGTCACCTGTGGTGGAAAACTGCCCTGGGGGCTTGGCTTATCTCATCACACCCCTTCCCTCTCCGTGGAGGACCTGCAGTGTCCATCAGCACAAGCCTGGGGAGGTGTCAGCAGCTGACCCCACTGCTTCAAAGACCCATGTGGTTCCTCTCCCATTCCGGGGTCTGAAATGCTTTCCCTTGCTCTGCGCTTGCGTGACCTCCGTCTGCCACTGAGCACAGCCTTCCCGAGTATTTTGAGCCACAGAGCTAAGAATAACTCGTCCGGTGCCCGTGTCTGCACAGAGCTCCCCATGTCCGCAGCCATGTCCAGTGCTGGTAGGTGGGGTGGGAAGGGGTGCAGGGAACGAGTCAGGGGCTGTGGGTAGGGGAAGTTCCCTGGCCACTGGCCGGTTGTGCTGTGAGTGCCGGGGAGGTGGTGAGGTGGGATCTGGAGGCAGCGTGGGCAGCTGTACTTTGGATCCCTCCTCCCCCCTGTGTTCTCAGCAGTGTCCGAGACTGGAGAAGCCATCCTGCCAGCTCTGCAGGCACCGAGTGCCTTGCCACGGGGAGAGACTGCCAGGGTGCTGGCTGCGGGGCAGGAGTTGTAGGAGGAGCTCCATAGATTTGGGACCATCACAGAGGAGAGAAGGGCTGGCACTGCCCTGGAGAAGGGTAGTGAGTTTAGAGCATCCCAGAGCAGGCAGAGTGATGGGGAAGAGTAGATTTTTTTTCTTCTGAAAAGCCTCTGGCTAGAACAGCCGCATGGGTTAGCAGCCAAGTTTAAGCCCTATCCATGTGCCAAGAGCTTGCACCCTATTCACTGTTGCCTGCCTTCCCTTTAGCTATCACAGCACTTTAGGACAAGGAAAGCCGCCTCTTTGGAGCCAGGCTGTGCCCTGCTCCCCTGGGATAGGGTACTGGGGAGGGAGTGGGCCAGCACTGGCATTCAAGTTTGCTGCTCTGAGTGGGTTGCTGGCTCCTGGCTTATTTACCCAAGGACTACACCACTTTCTCACAGAGAAACCTCTGAAGTATTCGGCACCAGCCCAGCCAAGGAGGAGCTGAGATGGCTGGGGAGCGGGGCAGGATGAGCCACAGATGCCAGTGGGCTGGTGGTGGTGGCACCTGCCCCATGGCCCTGCTGCAGGTGACACTGTTTGCATGGAGGCTTGGACCAGATGGCCCCAGAGGCCCCTTCCAGCCTGGGCGGTGCGGTGGGTGTGAGCGCCGGCTGCTGCCATGGTGCCTGGACAGGGCTGGGGGCAGCTGGACGCCGGGAGGGGAGCTGGGACTTGCCCACCGCAGAGGGCGCGGTGGGGCAGGGCTGCGGGGCCAGACATGCCTGGCAGCTGTCTCAAGCTGGTTCAGAGCTCCTGGGCGTGAGCTGCTGGTCAAAGCCCCGGGAGGATGACCAGGGCTGGGAGAGGTGCGGCGTGGGGGCTCTGCCGTGTCTGTCCTGTCCCCCTCTCCTGATGCGGCTGCCCCGCTGAACTCCGTAATCCCTTCCCGGTATATCCCAGCAGGCTGCTCCACTGGCGGTCGACGAGCCTTGAGTCATCCTCCCTGTGTGTGTGTGGTGTCCCGCCTCTTCCTTCCCTGTCCTTCTCTGGCCCCATTGCTAGAGCTATCTGCGCCCCGCTGGGCTCCTCCCTGCCCGGCCCTATTGACTCAGTGCTCAGGCAGCCGGGACGGCTTTCGAAGAGGGAAAAGGAGAGGGAGAGGCCCCTGGGGGTGGGAGAAGCTGCGGTCGCCCTCCCGGCCGAGGAGGAGCCGGGACGAGGGAAGAACCCGGAAAGCTGCGCCGGGAGGAGAGGCTGACGAGGTTGGAAAGCGTCTGAAATTCCTCCGGGCACAGCCTTTTGGCGTAGCAGGGACAGGACAGGACCCATGAGCTAGGTGCTGGGGTACTGCCTCCTCCCAGCCAGCCCTCAGTGCTGCTTTGCCCCCTTGGTGTCCCCTAAAGACAGCAGGGCTGCACCGGCCAGGCAGGAGGACAGGGCTCAGAACGGGGCTGCTGCTGGGGATGGGGTCTGGGAGGTTCTCCTGGTGCGTGTGCCCACCCTGGGGTGCTCTGTGTGTCACTGGGCTCACTGCTCCAGGCCAGTGCTGCTGGAGAAGGTCCCTGCTGTGGGAGTGGTGGGGAATTGGGGATTTAGCCTCCAAGCCTGGCTCTGTGCGATGGCTGATATCCCCAGGGGAGAGCAAGGTAGCGGGCCCTGCCTGAGCGTGGCCGTGCCTGTTGTGTGGCAGGGAGTGGAGCGGAAGGTAGCGCTGCTGGTGCCCAGCTATGATGCCCTTTGGCGGGATGGCTGCTCGTCTGCAGAGAGACCGCCTGAGAGCCGAGGGGCTTGGCCAGCACAACAACGCCATCAAGTACCTCAACCAGGACTACGAGACCCTGAAGCAGCAGTGCATTGAGAGTGGCACCCTCTTCAGGGATCCCCAATTCCCAGCTGGCCCATCTGCCCTTGGATTCAAGGAGCTGGGGCCACACTCCAGCAAGACGCGGGGAGTGGAGTGGAAGCGTCCGTCGGTAAGTGCTGGGCTTGCTTCTTCTCGGGCTGGGCTGGCATCCCTACCCTGCACATGTGCGTTGACATGGTGTGCTGAGCTGCAGACTGGCCCTTGCTGGCACCCCTCAGTGCTCAAAGTCCCTGGAGTGCTGCAGAGCCACTTTCCCAAGGGCCCAGGGCTGTTCCCCATGAGCGTCTGCTCAGAAAAGCATTGTGTCTAGCAGGCACTGCTTCCTCTGGGCAGCAGACTGTGGGCTTCAGAACAGGTGGCTTGCATTGTTGCTTCTAGGTCTCATGGCATGGATGTGTCACGCTCAGTAGCTGGGGCTTTTGAGAGTGCATATCCTCTGGTGTCATGAGGGCAAGGGGAATGCCGTGCAGCCTCGTCCTCCCTTGGATACAGCAGATCTTGCCTTGCCTTACCGTGATGGCCTTGGGGTTGAAGTCAAGCGGCCTTCCCTAGCAGAGGGCAGGTGGGGCACAGCTCACAGGGACCATACACCATTGCTCTTGAGTCAGAGCTGCAGTGGGTGCCAGCCCTGCTAAAGCCCAGGCCCTGCCAAGATCCAGCACCAGCATCTGATTCTGTCCTTCTGCAGGAATTAGTGGATGACCCGCAGTTCATTGTTGGTGGTGCCACCCGGACGGACATCTGCCAGGGGGCTCTGGGTGAGTGTTGAAGCTTTGTCCCTGGACCTTGGTGCAGACAGTAGTAACTGGGGAGGGTTGGGTGGCCCTTTCCCTTCAGTGAGGTGGAGACTGCAAGTCAGGGGGCATCCTGTGCATCCTGGTAGCTCTAGGTTAAAGCTCCATGAAAATGAATTGTTGTGTGCACAGCTTGACCGTGCTGAGATCAGTGGAGATTCTGGGTGCATCCATGCCTGACACATGCTAACAGTGCCAGGAGCTGCTCCAAAGAGCTCCCTGCTTTGGTAAAAGGTGAGGGATGGCAGCTGCATGACAGTAACAAAATGAAGTGGTGGTGGTGACAAACTGCTTGTGAAGCAATGTGGTGTGGCAGAAGGGAATCAAGGGGTATGGAAGAGATGATTTATCTTTTCTCCTGGAGGGTCTCCCAAGGTGAAGGCACTGAGGCAAGGAGAGAAGTATTAATGGGCTGGATAGGCCGGCAGAGTTGAACCACAACTGGGATTTTGTGGTCATCAGAAACAGATCTTGGTACCATACAGTGTTGTCCTGATAGGGAGCAAGTAGGGCACTTGATTGGGAGTACTGTATACCTCAGCACATTTAGCATGCTGTTTTCAGGGGTGACTACATTTAACATGTCCAGTAATTAGGACAAACTTGAGGTGGCAACTGGAGTGCATAACAGCCCAAAGCACTGTGGTAACGTTCACTTGGTCATTAAAAACTTGGAGATGGCGTTTTGTCAAACCACAGCCCAGTTACGGGTTATCCAGGCTCAAGGCTAAGGTGTGAAAGGCTTCAAAGTCAAAAGAGAAAAGAGAATCAAGGCAAAGCATTTAAAGCACAGTTCTGGCCTGGAGCAGCACTTGTGGTTAAGGTCACTCAGAAGGAAAACTTCCACGGCATTGCTTTTGAGAAGCTGGGGCAGCAGCATGAAACCACTTGCTTGCTAAAATGGCTTTTTACATGCAAAGTGTAATTCTGCTGCAGAACTTGCTCTCTGAGATATGGAGGGCAGTCATATGAATGAGTTCCAGGAGGGTCCAGATAAATAGCTGCAGGAGGGGGCTGTTGGTGCTGACTGTGTGTGGTGGTCTGGACACAGGCTCCTGGTGAGGGAGGATTGTTTCCTGTTGCCTTGAGCTTCTCTCTGTGGGCAGGCTGAGCAAGCCTGAATCCCTGAGCTCTGCCTGCTGGACCTTCTCCGTTTTTTTCCATGGACTTTTTGAGTTGGATTGCCCCAAACATTTGCAAGGAGAGCACACCACATAGGATGTGGTGTATGTATAGGGCTCCTATACATCCATCACCTGCCCTTCCAGCTAGGAAAGCAATGGGTACTCATAGCAGCTTGCCCTCCTTCCCCAGGTGACTGCTGGCTGCTGGCTGCCATTGGCTCCCTCACGCTCAACGAGGAGCTCCTGCACCGCGTGGTGCCCCATGGACAGAGCTTCCAGGAGGACTATGCTGGCATCTTTCACTTCCAGGTGGGCCGGGAGCTTTTGGCCCTCCACCGCTGGTGGGCTGTGGTGGAAGCGAGGGTGGTGGGTTGAGGCCATCCCTCTGGGGTAGGGATGAGCAAGCCAGGTGATGCTCTGAGCTCACCCCGCTGTCTCCTCACCCCCAGATCTGGCAGTTCGGCGAGTGGGTGGACGTGGTGGTGGATGACCAGCTGCCCACCAAGGATGGGGAGCTTCTGTTTGTCCACTCAGCGGAGTGCACCGAGTTCTGGAGCGCTCTGCTGGAGAAGGCCTATGCCAAGTGGGTATCCCCGTGGTGGGCGGGCGGGCACGGAGGGGCGGGGCACCTCCTTGTGCGGGGAGGAGGGAAGGGAGTCTCTTCTTCCGCGGCTGGCCCTGCCTGCGGGTGGCAGCTGCCGTGCGTGTGCTACCCCCGCGTCTCCTGGCGCCCCGCAGGCTGAACGGCTGCTACGAGTCGCTCTCGGGGGGCAGCACCACCGAGGGCTTCGAGGACTTCACGGGCGGCGTGGCCGAGATGTACGACCTGAAGCGGCCGCCGCGCAACATGGGCCACATCATCCGCAAGGCGCTGGAGAGGGGCTCCCTGCTGGGCTGCTCCATCGATGTAAGTGACGTGCCGGGATGGGCCGCCATGAGCCGGGATGAGGCGGGGCTCGGCCACAGCGCTGGCCAGAGGGAGGCCTCACAGCCCAAGGCTGTATCAGCGGCCCCCTCGCTGGGACACCAGCTGGGAGGTCACTTCTTTGCCCTCTTAGCACAGCATCCTTTCCAGAGCCAGTGTGGCAGCCCTGCGGCACAACACGTGGTGCTGCAGCCCAGTTGCTGTTTTCCATCCTTTGGATGGAGGGGGATTGTTCATCTCAAGTGCAGGGCAAGGGACTGCCTACAACTCTGGCCATGTTTTGCATCAGCAGATTACCTGGAGTAGGGTTTTTAAATTCTGAAGTTTAGGTGGTTCCTTGATGGATCTTCAGGGTCCCCTGCCAAGGAAACTGTCTGCAAATTGTCCACAACCAGCAGCCTTTGAGCACAGGGAGCTGCTACCTGCTACTTCTCTTGGCTTGGAGCAGTGCAAAGCAAGGAGAATCCTACACACAGTGGAGGGAAGAGGTAGTGGTAAGGCTACATTAATTCTATCCTATTGACTTGAGCATTACACTTTCTCCTCAGATCACAAGCGCCTTTGATATGGAAGCAGTGACCTTCAAGAAGCTGGTGAAGGGCCATGCCTATTCGGTCACAGCCTTCAGAGATGTGAGTCACCTAGATTAGACTTTAATAGCAATAGCAGCCTGGCCAGTGGCATTGGCTCCACCTCCTGTGTCTGGTGTCTGGCAGGTGAACTACCGGGGTCAGCAGGAACAACTCATCCGCATCAGGAACCCCTGGGGTCAGGTGGAGTGGACTGGAGCCTGGAGTGATGGGTGAGCAGGACAGGAGGGATGAAGGTCTCGCTCTGTCAGGCCACAAGCACTGCACACACAGCAGTCAAGCACAGGGCAATGCTGAGGGGAAGCTCACAGTGTGCAGAGCCCTTCACGTCAGAAAGAGAGGGGTTGAGGGCCAGCTCTGAACTGCTCTCAGGAGTCCCTATCTAATTGTCTCTGTCCTGCTATTCCAGTTCCTCTGAGTGGAACAACATTGACCCTGATGAGAGGGAAGAGCTGCAGCTGAAGATGGAGGATGGAGAGTTCTGGTGAGTGCTGGAGCAAAGTGCTGCTCTATTTCAGCAGTCAGTCCAGGGAGGAGCAGAGAAGTTGGGAAGAGATCCTGTAGTCATGCTTCACCTGAAGTGCATGACCTACCTTTATGAGCTGACTTGCCAGCACTGGAGAGCTTGCCAACATTTTCTCATCTGATCTAGTTAATAATTTTCCTCCCTTGAAGGAAATTCAGGCCAACTAAATGCAAAATAAACATCTAGGAAGAGTAAATATCCCTTCTTACCCAAACCCAGCACAAGGCTTTAAATAAGCTATAACTCTTAAGGGTAAAAGATTTTACTGTTACTTAATTCTCATAAAATGTTAGCTGGATCCAGAGCTGCTTGCACTCTCCTCCCTCCCCACAGTAGTGCCTCAGCCCCTACTTGCCTCCCTCAGGATGTCTTTCCGGGACTTCATGAGGGAGTTCTCCAGGCTCGAGATCTGCAACCTGACCCCAGATGCCCTCACCAAGGATGAGCTCAGCAGATGGCACACACAGGTGTTCGAGGGCACGTGGCGCCGGGGGAGCACCGCTGGAGGCTGCAGGAATCACCCAGGTACCTCTGGCCCCCACATCTGTGCTCTTGGCAGCTTGATGAAGCCAGGTGTCTCATCCACACATCCCCTTCCTCCCAGCCACGTTCTGGATCAACCCCCAGTTTAAGATCAAGTTGTTGGAAGAAGATGATGACCCTGGGGACGATGAGGTGGCCTGCAGCTTCCTGGTGGCTCTGATGCAGAAGCACCGGCGGCGGGAGCGGCGGGTGGGAGGCGACATGCACACCATCGGCTTTGCTGTCTACGAGGTAACCCCTGCCCACCCCAAGGCTCCTTCCTTGGGACAGGCTCAGCACTGCCAGTCCCACCTCAACCCCAGTCCTCAAGAAAATCTTTTCCACCAGCTTTGGCCAGCTGTGGGCTAATGTCCCGCATCCTATGCTCCCTGGAGCTGTAGGGGATGGGGCAGGTAGTGGGATTCTGATTTTTTTCCCCTTTTTCCTCCTATCTCCAGGTTCCTGAGGAGGTACGTCCTGAGCTGTGACAGCCTACCCCATCTTGGAGGGAAGCACAAGACTGGGCAAAAATGGGTTGATGTATCCAGTGGCGTGGGAGCTCCCACAGCACTGTTCGTGGGTGCTAGTGGGTGCTGGGCATCTCCGTGTGGGAGGGAAGGGTGGCAGGGCTGGGCTGTCCTACCTGATGGGCCTGGTGCTGGCCCCGCCACTCTCTGTGGTTGCTTCCCATTGTGGTCCACAAGCACATTCCTTCCCCCAGGCCCAGGGCATGCAGAATGTGCACTTGAAGAAGGACTTCTTCCTGCGAAACCAGTCCCGGGCCCGGTCCGAGACCTTCATCAACCTGCGGGAGGTGAGCAACCAGATCCGGCTGCCCCCGGGCGAGTACATCATTGTGCCCTCCACCTTCGAGCCGCACAAGGAGGCCGACTTCGTCCTGCGGGTCTTCACCGAGAAGCAGTCGGACACGGCGTGAGTCCTGGCCTGGGAGGGACAGCCCGTGTCGGTGGGCAGTGGGATGTTCCCCTCTGCAGGCAGCCTGCCGGCTGGGGACCCTGCTCATCGCTTTGTTTTCCCCTTTCTGCCCCAGGGAGCTGGATGAGGAGATCTCGGCAGATCTGGCAGATGAGGTAGGAGCCGAGCTTTGGATGGCTGGTGCTGAGGCTCCGGCACTCGGGAGGGGGAGCTACAGGCAGTGGCTCTCTGAGTCTGGGATGTCACTGTGGCTGGAGAGGGGCTGGCAAGGTTGAGCTGATGGGGATGTGGGAATTAACAAGGATGAGAAGAACAAAGAAGAGCTTCCTTTCCAGTTGGCCTTTACTGAGCCTGTTGTTTGGCCTGGGTTTGACCACTAACCTCTTCTTTCTGGTTTGCATCATCCCAGGAGGAAATAACTGAGGATGACATAGAGGACAGCTTCAAGAACATGTTCCAGCAGCTGGCAGGGGAGGTGGGTACAGTGTGCCAGGCTCTGGAAGGCCCTCTGGGGAGGGGTCCCCTTGCAATGGAAGTTCAGCCCACCCCACGCTCATTCAGTCCCATCGTGCAGACAAGTCCATCTTGGCTGTGGCTCAGCCCAGCTGCCTGCAGGGATGGTGTGACAGGGACAGATTTGGGGAAGAGCATGCAGCTGTGAGCAAAACTCTCCTGGATGTACAAGAAATGTAATGGCATCCTCATGTTTTGTGACTAAGGCAGAGATGTTTAGGCAGGAGGGGGACAATGGCCACGAGTGGGGTGGAGAGCAGGCAAGGGGTGATGCTAACTCTGCTTCTGCTCCAGGACATGGAAATCAGTGTCTTTGAGCTTCGAACTATTCTGAACAGAGTCATCTCTAGACGTAAGCACTACTCTTCCTACCCCTTGCTCCCTGCAGCCCAGGCTTGCTCAGTTGGGTTTTGATGCCTGTGCTCAACCTCCTCTTCTCTCCTCAGACAAAGATCTGAAAACGGATGGGTTCAGCCTGGACTCCTGCCGCAACATGGTCAACCTGATGGATGTATCCTCTTGGTGCTGTGGGCCAGGGCCAGTTTTCATGGTGCTCAGCCTGCAAGAAACAAGACTTGTCTCTCGGAGCTGGGCCTTGGCTCTCCAGCAGTGCTGCAGCTGTTAAACTGGGGGAAAAAAGGAAGAGGTCCTTATGGCTTCAGGGCAACCAGCCCTACACTCTTCGATTTTAGCAGCAGGTTTTTTGGCAAGGGCCATCACTTCTGCTGCTTGCCTGGGCCCTGGCTCTGCCACCAAAAGCCCAGCACGGTCCCACCCCATGCCTTCTATTTTTACTTTCAGGAGGAAGTTCCTGTGTTTCACTTCCCATGGGCTCCCTAGCCTGATGTGCTGTTGTGCCACCCAGCCTTTGAGGCACTCCTCAAAGGGAACAAGGACTATTGGGCTTCTTTCCTCCAAACCATCCTGTCCAGCTCTTGTGGATGAGCCAAGTGACAGAAGCCATGACCAGTGTCCTGCTTGTACAAGGACATGCAGCAGGGGCATCAGGCAAGGAGCACCTCTGAGCTCTCCTCCAGCCTGGCCCTATAACATTCCTTTTTGCTGCAGGCCAGCCCAGCTTTGGTCCAAGGACAGCAGAGCAATGTGCTTGCTACAGCAGCAGCACAGCTGCTCCCAGGGATTGGCATGGCTGCTAGTTCAAGTGTTACCCTTTCCTTGCTGGGTTGCAGGCTCTTATTTTGCTGATGCTGCAGGATAGAGGGGAAGGCTGGGGGAAAAATTGGGCAGGCCAAGTGTGTCCAGGCTTTTATCACTTCCTGGAGCTGGGATTTGGTAGCTTTGCCTTTGTACTCCCCCCTTTCCTGGCTGCTTTGACCTCCTTGACCCTCTGCTCCCCAGAAAGACGGCAGTGCCCGCCTTGGGCTGGTGGAGTTCCAGATCCTGTGGAACAAGATCCGGAGCTGGCTGGTGAGGAGGAGAGGGGGCACTGCACAGGGGTAGCACCCCTCCTGGGGCAGCAAGGAGTTGGGGCAGCCAGCCTGGAGGCCACAGGAGAGCCTTCCCTTCATGTCTTCTGTGATGTTTTTGCAGACGATCTTTCGCCAGTACGACCTGGATAAGTCAGGCACCATGAGCTCCTATGAGATGCGTATGGCTCTAGAGTCAGCCGGTAGGTCTGGAGAAGGATCACTGGGCTGGAGGCTGGGGAGGGGGCTCCTGCTGTCAGAGTCATGTCCCAAACAGCAGGAGAAGAGTGTAACCAGCCTATATTGCGTGCTTGAAGCCAACCTGTTGTAATGAGGTGTGGCCCAGGTATACACCAGGCTTTCTGCATCACAACTGTGCCAAGCGTTGGAGCCTCAGAGTTAGAGGCACATGCAAGATGGTCCCAGCCTCTGTCCTCCTCTGACCTGCAGAATCCCATCCTGGCAAAGCAGAGGCCTGGGGTGGATCAGTGAAATAACTAGCCATAAATGGCTGCAGGGAGAGCATCCCCTCTTCCTACTGAGGCTGGACACGGTGCCCTTCCTTGGGTGTGTTGGTGGACCTTTTGTGTGGGTGCATGGACTTCCACAACTACACCCTGCTCTCCTGCCTCCCTGGGGGGCTGACTGCTCTCTCCCTTGCAGGTTTCAAGCTGAACAACAAGCTGCATCAGGTGGTGGTGGCCCGATATGCAGATAATGACATGGGCGTGGATTTTGACAACTTTGTCTGCTGCCTCCTGAAGCTGGAGACCATGTTCAGTAAGTGATGGCCCTGGAGCAGGAAGGGCAGGAACAAGGAGATGCATTTCTCACTTTGCTTGTGTCCCTGCAGGGTTCTTCCGTAGCATGGACCCTGAAGGCACTGGCACTGCTGTCATGAACCTGTCTGAGGTGAGAGTTCAGCCCAGTGAAAGTTGGGGTGGCAAACAAGGGGACATGGCATTTGGGTGAGTGGGGCACCTGAGGTAGGTGGGAGAAAGCCCTCCAGCCCCCTAGGTACAGAAGGAACCCATAAAAGATGAAGATGAGTAAATAGGACTGCTGCAGGCTCTGTGTTTCTTGGAGGACTGTTGAAGTTGACTCATGAGGACATGCCAAAAATACACCCTGCTCATCCCTTCTCCCTCTCCTTCCCAGTGGCTGCTGCTGACGATGTGTGGTTAGGAGTTACAACAGATCCGCTACAGCTGGGACACCCCAATGGGCCAGGCCCACTCCAAGTGCCTCCCCTTGGATCCATGGATACAGGATACTCTTCCTCCCTTGCTCCATCCCACGCTGAGCCACCAGCCCTGCCTCCCAGCAAGCCTCACACCATCTTCTCCAGTGGACCAGGGGTCAAGGCAGGCAGAGGATTCCCTTCTCCTTTTCTGGGCTGGGCTTCTTTCCACTCCCGCTTCCTCACTCTCACCCCAGAAGAGGAGGAGGGTGAGCAGCACGGGGTACCTGTGGATCCCTGCATGGTGGCACCTGTGGATCCCTGCATGGTGGCAGGCTGGGGCCAGCTGCAGAGCAGGGAGGGGCAGCTGCTGGGCCAGGAGGGGGAGGACACTCCTATTGCTTGCTCCAGTGCTGGCCCATCCCCTCCAGCACTCATTGCCTATCTCTGCACCCACACCTGGGAGCATCAGCACTGTTGCCTTGCTCAGGCAGCAGCTTCCTGAGGGAGCCAGAGTGGCCTTCTGGGAGGAGGAATGGCCATGCTCAATATCATGAAGCCCTTGCACCATACTTAGCACCACTAAGCGTGACCAAAGCGTGGAGCCTGCTGGCTCTTTTCTGCGTGGCCTTCAACACATCCCTTCCACCTCCATGCCCCTGCCTATGCCCACCACTGGGTCAAGCCCTACAACTCAAGCACTGAATGTTTTGGGGCTCCTCTGTCATGTGAACACACCTGTAGTGCAGCAGCTGAAGCTTCTCTTGTCCACACAGGCACAGCTATGCCATCACTGTCACAGCAGCCTGGCCTCCCCTCCCATCCCTGGGAGCTCCTGGGACATCTGCTGCCCTTGGTCATGGCCCACAGCAGGGCTAGGCAATGCCACAGCCAAGGGGCAATGCCTTCCTCCAGAGAGCAGGGGGTGGTGTTTTAGGGGGGTCTCCAGCACAAAGTTGTTTTTTTTCCTCCCAATCCCTCATCCTCCCACAGTGTAACACTCTCCTCTTACCTTGGGCTCCTTTGCCCAGTGCGGATGGACTCCAGTGCCAACGTATTTGCACTTCTCTGTGCTACTCCATGCCACTCACCTTCTTCTGGGGTAGTGGGGTGGCTCCAGCCTGGCAGTGGGCAGTCTCCCTGTAGAGACAGGCAGGCAGTTTGCTTCCCCCAGACCCCTGTTGTCACTGGAGGATGCACTTGCAGCAATAACCACTGCTGCCTGCCCGGCAGCTCTGCTTCCTCACCCTGCTCACTGTGCTCTCCAGGAATAAACAGATCTGTTAGACAAGTGCTCTGGGAGGTGTCTTGGGGTCTGTGTCCTCCCTCTGCTCACCATGGTCTGGTGCAGAGCCAAGCCCAGGTTCTGCTGCTTGCCCAGCCCGGGGCACAGCTGGAGCAGCACCATCAGGGCAGGTCTTGCTGCAGGGCTGGAGACGTCCACATTCCCTAGGACTTTAAAAAATTTGCCTCTTTCTTTACACGGGTGTCTTAACGCTGTCTTAACACATGGGGCAGCACTCGGTAAGAGAGGGAAGGGAGCACTGCTCTTAAAGAAGGGTGTCTTGGAGAGGCTGGAAAGGGGAAAGAGGATCCACTTGGATAGGATGGAGTTAATTATGGAGCTGGTGGAAATGAAGAGCAGCCTGGAACTCTGGACCCTGGAAGGAGACCAAAAGAGGTATATTTCTTCCCTGGGTAGAGCCTGTGGGAAGTGAATGTTTTCCCCTGCTTCCTTTGAGGTCATGCGAGGCAAAGCTAGAAGCAGAGTTCCACAAAAATGTCAGTGGGATGCTGGATGGTGGGGCTTTTCATAGCGTGGCTCAGAGCAGGACTTGCTGTCAGTGCATCCTGCTCCTTGCTTATACTCCAGAAAAACATTGCAGCCTGGATGGCCCAGGGCTGCTCAGCATTTGTAAGAGGAGTGACCTTGGATACCTTATCCATCCCAATATCCCCTACATGGGTGCCCTTTTGACCAGCCCAGCTCCCTGGGATCAGTGTCCCCACAGTGGGGCAGCACCCAGTTCTGGGGCAAGCCAGCCTGGCTCGGAGCATGGACAGGAGTTGAGGTGTGCCAGCAGGAGGAAACAGCCCCCCAGCTGCCTCACAAGGCCGCCTTCTCCGACAGAGGCTCCCCAGGGCTGGATGGAGGTGGGCTACTTGTGCTTGTCTCTTGACTACCTGTGAGCTGAGCTGCCTCCCTGTGGGGTGGGAGTACCTTAGGGATGGCCAGTGCAGGCTTCCTGCTCTTCCATGCAATCCCAAATCCCCTGCAAAACAAGACTCAGGTGGGACAGAACAGGGGCAGGCAGAGCTGTCCCAGCTGCAGGGCCTCATCACACACACACAGGCCCAATTATAGGGCATGGTGACACCCTGGCTTTGGGATGACAGGTGCCCCTGGCGTAGTCTTACCAGAAGCCCCCTCCCTCCCTCCCTCTGAGTGCCAGCTGGCAGATCCCTTCCCTCGCCGGCCCTGGCAGCTGGCAGGGCAGTATCAGCAGGGGGTTGGCAGGTGGGGGCTTCCCCAGCTGCCAGCTAATGCCACTAAAAGCAGCCTGGCTCATCCCCCTCATTGCAAAGGGGACAAGGAAGATGCCCAGCAGACACCTTAAATTCTGAGGTGAGGTGAGCAGCAAGGGGGCCAGATGTGACCAAACCTGCTCTTAGCTTTGGGTTTGTCTTGGGACAGGCACTAGCCAGCAAAAGCCAGCCCAGCCCACTTCTGCCTTTCCCAGACCTATCCCAGAGGTCTGTGTGGGGTGGGCCAGCAGCACCCATGGATGCACAGCACCGCTGCTCCTGCTCCCCAACATCCCGAAATTTCCTGCACCTCATACGGCTCTGCCTTCCGCCAGCCAGAGCTGCCTGCCCTTCCTGGGGGTTCCCCCTCTCCCACCAGCTGCTCGTGTCCGTCCCCCAGGCACAGGAGGGGGGCCAGGACCGCAGCCCATCCCCACCTGGCCCCACCAGCTGCCCCAGCAGCTGGGCTCTGGCATCTCCCCCTTGGCTGGGCTTCACTGTGCCCCGGGCCCACGGCTGCAGGAATGTCATTCCCGTGGGCACAAGGGGCCTTTGTGCGAGCAGAGGCGGGGAGTGGGGCCCAGCCCAGATCCCAGGCTGGGGCTGGGGAGAGGCACAGCTGAGGGCTCGTGGGTGGGCAGCAGCTGACTCCAGCACGGCCCCCTGGCTCCCACCCAGGCACGGCAGCCTCCCCACTACTGCGAGGGATGGCAGGGAGGAAGGCCCTCTCCTCATCCTCCTTGTCCCTCCGGCACCAGCAGCATCCTGCAGTCACTGCTGCCTCAGGAAGCAGCACCAACACCAGTACAGAGCTGGGATCACACTAGTAAGCCTCAGCACCTGTGCCAAAGGATGCTAAGGCCTCGGCCACCCCATGAGGGGCCAGGAGAGCTGGGACTTGGGGCAGGGGCCAGGAGCACCAGCCAGCAGCTGCTGGATTCAGCTTTTTTCAACAGCTGCCGTCTCAGCGCCAGCAGCAGGGAATGTGCATGGGCTGGGGCTTTCCAAGGCCTGGCCACAGTGCATTAAACAACCTATTTATAGCACTTGCCTCCCTCCTCGGTAGGAATGGCCTGTGCTCCTCCTGCATGGGGCTGGGTGCTTGGGTGCCACCACTGTCCCCACCACCAGCACCCTCTGGAATCCCTGCCAGAAGGGTGAGGTTTCCTAAAACAAAATACTCATGGCCTTCCTGACTCATCTTCCTCCCTTGCCCTCCCTCTCCCTCTGAGAGCTCCCAGTGCTGCCCAGAGCCAGACTTGGAGCAAATCTGACACATCTTGTGAAGATGCCCTTCTCCCCAGGATCCCTGCTGAATATTGTGGAGATTTTATCATACAGCAGCCTATTTAGGCATTGGCAGATGCTGACGGTTACTCTGTCCCCTGTGCCCGCCTCTGAGATGGCATGAGGGTCTTGCCCTCCCCCAGAGCAGCGATGCTGTTCTGGGAGCAGGCTGAGTGCTGGCAGGTCATCACTCATGGGGTGGCCTGTGCCACATTTGCCTGTTGTGTGATGGGGCACAGGACTGCTCAGAAGACATTCCCTCTGCAGAAGAGCAGCAGCAACCAAGAGGAGTTGTACCAGGAGGCAGCACAGCCATCCCCTGCCCAGATGCTGGCATCTCACACACCCATGACCCTCCAGCTGTGCCTCCTCTGAAGCGGCCTCCCTCTTGGGTCCATCCTCTCCCAGAGGAGCTGGAGGTTCCAGCTGGCTCCAACCCCAGGATCTGCCCAGAGGATGTGCGGGCTGTGAGCTCACCCATGCTCAGCAGCAAGAAGGAAGAGGCTGGGCTTTGGACAAGCTGAATTCTCGGGGCTTTGGGATGGCAGGGAGGAGAAGGAAGACAAGAGGACAGCTCTGCACAGTCCTGCCACCACCGTGAGGATAGATCCCTGTGTGGGCTGCTTCCAGCCCTGCTATCTCACCAGCATTGCTCCACCCACAAGCTTATCAGAAGCCCACATCATCCTCATGCTGCCCAGGGGCATCTCCTGCTCCTTGTTTGGTGTTCTCCAGCTGCTAACTGACCATCTGAGAGAAGTAAATACTACGGAGGGGAATACAGTCCCTCTTTAGGCTCAGGAAGCGGATCTCAGCCCTTCCCATCAATTAATAGGTGATACGTGGTTGTGCAATTGATACAATAAAGAAAATGGATGCCTGAAAGGAAGCAGTCTTGACACGTACCCAGCAAAACATAAGCCAACCATCTGGTGAGGAATTTTGAGTCCCTTGGTGGAGAGGGATGAAACATAGACAAGTAGAAAGTGTTGAGAGACACAGCAGTGATTGCAGGACCAGAAAGTCCTCCATGGATCAGAGAAGTTGCAGCAAGGCTCTACGTGCCTCGGCCTAGAAAACACATGGGCAGGACTCTGCTGCCCTAAATCTTGCACTTTGAAGTAGATATTGGTGCGATTTTGTTTTCTTTCAAGGTTGCATTCTCTTCCCAGCTCTGGGCATTACCCGACAGAGGAGCAAGTTTACATCCCTTTATCTCCCTGGGCTGTACTTTTGCCCAGTTGGAGGCTAAAGACCCTGACCTTCCAGATGGGGAAAGTGACTCCGCAAGATCTCTGCATTTTTGGCAAGAGACAAAAATCTGCCTTTCTATGAGTCCCAAGAGCTTGGCAATTAAGCCCTGCCCCGCCTTCTTCCCAGTGCTCCGATGTTGCAAGCATCTGGCTCTCAAAGCAGGGTGAGAGCCTCCCGCGCTCCCTCCCGAGGAAGGAACAGGTTTCTGCAGAGGCCACACACTACAGCTCCTTTGTTCCCGAAGAATTTTCCATCCACTCCCTTGTGTATCTCGGCAACACTACACTCAGATACAACACAACACTCAGAGGCGTTGCTCCCAGGAATGTGCTGCAGCATCGCTGCACCTGGTCAGTACTTCCCTTTCCCCATGGGACTGGAGAATAGGATGCCCCCAGTAGGGATGGCAGAATAATCAGTGCCCCCAGCTCAGGCAGGGCTTTTCCTAGGAAAAGGCTCCCTAGGGAATAAGATGCCCACCCTCCTCCATTACTGTCATCTTTAACACCGACCTGGGATGCTGCACTTTCACCCCAATGGTCCCCAGCCTGCTCAGAGGTAGGATGCTGCAAGTGCCCTCTGCACAAGGAGAGGCTGTTCCCAGTGGAGCTGTACTGCTGGAGAAATCAAGGCACCAAGCAAGGCTTATCTGGGATCAGCGGCAGCACAGTGAACCCGGGAGTCTTAAGAGCAGGCCAAGCACTGCACCCGCTGCCTCCCTGATCGAAGGGGAGATGCTCCCTCCTGGGAAACACAACCCCTGACATAGCTGCAGCAAAGCTTTGCTCCTGCTTCCTTCCTTGAGCTCTTCCCGCTCCCCTAGGGTGCCAGCACGGAGCTGGGGGCAGCGCACAGCAGAGCCCCGCGCCTGCACCGCCGCCTCTGGCCACGGCAGAGCCCGGGAGCCTCCGGGAGGCCAGTCCCAAGGGGCTGACGTCAACCCCGGACCCTGAAGCTCTGGGGCCACCGGGGAGCTACTTCTGTTTTCAGCACGTGGTGTCCCTGCGCTGAGGCATGGCCAGCCTGCTTTCCTCATCCGCGGCTGGCTCCCTGGGAAGAATCCGTGGGGCTGATAAAGGTCACCCGGGCTGAAGTAACCACCCTTGGATGGGACTTAGTGGGCAAGGAGCTTAGAGCAGGCAGGCAGGGAAATGGAGCAGTAGCTTTTGGTCCCTCGTGTCTGTTCATTCTCCTAAATTTTTCTTGAGCGAGAACCAAAAGTAGGGCCTTGGCAGGGTTTGGGAAGGGAGCAAGGGGAGGAAGTGAAGACAAATATTCATCAGGAATTAAACAAAGGTTCGGCACAGAAGGGAAGCAGGGCACAGACACGACCATGAACCTTCCTGCCTGCACCCTCACTCTGACTAGCTTGTGCTCCCCTGGCTGCTTTCCCCAAGCTAACTCAGCTTGGGAACATTGGAAGACAGCTGGGAAGTGCACGACACTCCTTACCATCCTGCTCTTGAGCCACTCATGGAGCCAAATCAAAGCTCTTTCTCGGGGGAATGCCCAACTGCTCCTCAGTGTATTACACCTCGGGCCATCCCTTGCCCACTCTCCTTTCTGGCTCACCTGGTCTGCATTCCTGGCCCTTATGGGAGCAGGGTGACAATTGCTAGCAGTGGCAAGGCATGACAGGCAAGCATATTTTGGACTCAGCTGCCTGCTCAAGGGCTATGGCAAAGCCTTGCAGCGAAACAGAACCCCACCCTGCCAGCCCACACTTCTGTGGTGGGCAGATGTTGATCCTCCCTCGCCCCCCTTCTCTCCCCTGCACTGCCACCCCGACAAATGGGGCCTCGGCTCCGCAGCAGTATCACTTTCAGGGAGCGTGTGTCGGGCCCGGGAGGAGGGGGCATTTAAATGAACAGCTGGGGTTTTTTGTTGTCCCTTGCTCTGGAGCCGTTCCTGCCATTTGGACCGGTGGCAGGTTCACGTTGGGGAAGCTGAACAACCCAGGCTGCTCCGGGAGAAAGAGCTGAGTGGTGTCCTGGAGCAGGAAGGATCCAAAGAGGGTAAGAGTGACCCGGGCAAGAAGCGGGAAGGAGGCTCCTCCAGTGCTGCTCCTCCAGTGCTGCTCCCTCGAGCCTGCTCCGAGCAGCCCCCCGCTCGGACCCCCCGCTCCGCTCAGACGTTCCAAAACGTGAGGAGCTGCCGAGCACCCCCGCTCCCGCCGGTCAGCCGGGGGTGCGCCGCTGTGCCCGCAGGCTGGGGGGCAGCATGCCCGCCCCGCCGCTGGCCGCCCCGCTGCTGCGCGCCCTGCTCGCCCGCCTGCTGCCGCTGGCCCGCCGGCGCCTGCTGCCGCCGCTCCGCCGCCTGGGGCGCCGGCTGCGCTCCCGGGAG
>VZUI01053675.1:0-13289 GCA_013401135.1 Cettia cetti
AGCCCCCTGCCCCCGCTCCAAGCCCCCCGCTCCAAGCCCCCCGCTCCAAGTCCCCTGCCCCCGCTCCAAGCCCCCCGCTCCAAGCCCCCCGCTCCAAGCCCCCTGCCCCCCGGCGCTCCCCTGCCCGCCCGGCCCGGAGCCGCCCGCGATGCCGTCGCTGCCGGTGCCGCTGCCGGTGCCGCTGCCGGTGCCGGTGCTGGTGCTGGGGCTGGTGCTGGTGCTGGGGGGCCGGGCGGGCGGCGGGGGCGGCTGCCAGCTGCCGGCAGAGTGGCGGCCGCTCAGCGAGGGCTGCCGGGCCGAGCTGGCCGCGATCATCGTGTACGCGCGGGTGCTGGCGCTGCACCCCGACCCCTACGGCGCCTACAACTACCTGCCCTGGCAGAGGGACCCCCCCGGCGGCCCCCAGCAGGGAGCGGGGGACCTCTTCTACTCGGCCGAGATCGAGCTGCTGTGCGACCAGGCGTGGGGCAGCATGCTGGAGGTGCCCGCCGGCTCCCGCCTCAACCTCACCGGCCTCGGCTACTTCTCCTGCCACTCGCACACCGTCATGCAGGGCTACTCTTATTTCTTCTTCCTCCGGTGAGTCCCGGGCTCGGAGGGTGCGGGGAGGGGTTGGGATGTCGCATCCCGGCTCCGGGGCATCTCCGCGGGCGGTGGATGCGCGCCCGCCCCTGCCCGAGGGTTCGCTCCGCGCTGCGCTTTCTCCTTTGCGCTTCCACACAGTTTCATAGGGAAAGAAAAACCCGAAACACCAAACTCCCGTAGTATTCCAGCTGCTGTTGAGTAGCTCGTGGGTGCTGCTGCTTTTGTTTTTACGGCGGGACGGTCGCAGAGCTGGAGAGAGGCCAGCGCGTCTGTTTGGCGAAGTTTGGCATGGGAGTTTAAAACCCATTCCCAAATACTCACTCGATAGCTTTCCATCGACTCTCCCGCGTCCCAGCCAAACCCTGACTTTGGGCTCATCGAAAGAATAAGAAAATAAACCACAATGTGGGAACAGAGCCATCACCCTGACCTTTCAATTCAAGAGCATTTGCGAAATACTGCTCAGTGGCTTGTTTTGAAATACTTGCTGTATTCTTACACTGGGTACATAACAAAACTCATTTTGATGCTGTCGAGGGCTTTACAGCAACATCTTTAAACGCATTTTATTGACACAAGTAATTTATTGACTGCTTGAAGGAGTACTTAAACCCTGGGCTCAAGGGCAAAGTGATACAAATTCAGTAGAAACTTTGGCCCAAAATATGGATTTGCCTTCTTCATGGGGTTTCATGGGTGTCTGCAGGGTGCAAGGAGTCTGTTTTGTCCTTACTGCTGCTACCTGATTCAGTCCTTGTGGTGGAAATTGTCATTTTGGTGACTTATGTGCCAGGAGAGCTGAGAGCCACTTGCCAGCTAAAAGTCTGTGTGACTTTTTGTTGAGCCAGGCTGAAGTGTGACAGGTGACTTCTGCAAGAGTGCTGTTCATTCTCACACTGGGCTGCCCTTGCAATCTGTGTTCCAGAATGGATGAGAACTACATCCTCCTGCCACATGGAGTCAACTTCCAGGAGGCGATTTTCCCTGATACCCAGGAGAACAGAAGGATGTTTGCCAGCCTTTTCCAGTTTTCAAACTGCTCACAGGCACAGCACGTGTTGAGCTTCTCCAGTGACTGGGAGATTCAAGAGGACAACAGGGTAAGGGATTTGTTTCCTTTCCAGTGCTTGTTTTCAAAGTGGACACAGGCATTCCCATGTCCTTAGAGAACACACGTATATGAATGCAGAGCAGCAGGTCCCTGATTTTCCTCTTCCTTGGGTAGTATCACTAGCAAAGTAACATACTGGTGAGGAAATATTAAACTGTTTTCAAAGCTGACCTCTGTGTTAACCTCTTTGGCTTCCTGTGGACCTGAGCAAAGTTTGGTATCAACTTGTTCATGAGCAGTGGGTTGAAAATAGTATTACTTGGGGTCCTGTCCTCCCCCTTTCCTTGGTTTGCTATCTCTAGACCTCATTTTTTAATTTCAGCTGTAATGTTCAGGATCAGATCTTTGCTTATGAACTTCTGTGTTCACCTCACGTAGAGAGAGCAGTGCCTGGACCATGTCAGACTGTAAGGGATTATTCTTGCCTGACTCCACATAACAGCATAAACATCTACTGAACTAATCTCCTTGAGCTGCCTTTGTAACAGCTGGGGAAAACCAGACTCTTGAGGGCACGTTTCATGTGAGCAATGAGAGCAGGGTTCCTCTGAGAAACGTCATCACTTACTTCTGAACAAGACAGATGAAATGTCTCTTTCTCCTTTCAAGGAAGGCCACAGAAAGCAGTTTACCCTCTAGGCAATCCTCCCTTAAGAACATATGGAAAATCCAAAGATGCCCACTGTTGGTGGCTTCTGAGCCCCTTTATGGGATTGTAGTGTGTGTAATAAATGCAGGATTTTAACAAATGCTTATTTGGCAGAGAGGAACAAGCAATCTGCTATCATGTGTGTGCATGTTCTGGATGTGCATATACTTTTGAAAAAGTAAAACTTGGAGAGCTGGTTTAGTGCCAAACCTTGTTTGGTGAGGCTGATGGTTTCCCCTGGTAGCTGAGAACATTTTAAGCACCTCTCTAGGTCAGGATGGACAGGACAGGTGTCATCACTTGTGTCTTCTGTGGATTCACCCAAGGCATGATGTTTATGTATGACAGCAGATGTGTGAGTGGCATGTTTTTGAGATGGATGCAGAGAATTCAGTATCTGGCTGAGCCTTTTCCTTTCACCACCTGGCCAAATGCCAGCATACAAAGTTTGAGCTGCTTTGTGGCCATCTGGCCAATGATATAGCTCCTCTCCTTGGGATGCCCCATGAGCAAGTGTTTTCTTGCTGCTGATATTTTGGGGAGGGAGTATGGAATATATTCACATATATATGTATCAAATATATTAATATATATATGTTCAAATATATGTGTGGGGACAGCAGCAGAAATTGATGTTTAAGAGGAAATTAATTATCCTACAATTAAATTGCAGAGCTTGTAACCCTGTCTGGGCAAGAAGGGGGAGGTGGAGAGCCCTGGTCCCAGCCCTGCCTCCTCCCTCCCACCCCCCTCGCTCCCAGTACCACAAGCAACGTACTTGGCAAATAAAGGTGCTGCTGCTGCCAAATCCACAGATTTTTGTCCAAGGGAGCAAAGTGGCATTGGGGGACCACCAGATCCAACTGCCAGTGTCTGATTGTGATGCCTCTGCACTGTTTATTTTGTCATGCTGAGCTAAATGTAGGGGATCTTGATGGGCCTGTGCTCGTTTATGCCAGCAGTGAATCTCACCAGTCAGCTTTAATGGAAATCACCATGCAGAAACCCCCAGGGTGAGTGGGGGCAACCCCCAGCATATGTATCAAAAGTGCATTTCAGCTGTTGCACTCTTTGACCCGTGCAGCTGTGAGCAGACTGGGGGGGATTAGAGCTGCTGGTCCCACAGACAGGGGCCGAGGGCTTTACGTGCCTCAACCCCCACCCACCCAGTGAACAAATTCGGCACAACTGATGGACACTTTGTCTCGCCTTCATAATGAAAAGTAAAAGCTTCCTCTGCATCAGTTAAAAATAGTTGGGGCTGACTGTGCTCCCATTCAGCTCCTGCATCTGTGTTTGCCCAGCCAGGCACCGGCTCCCAGCGCCTGCGTGCCCCAGCCTGGGAAAGGGATGACATTTCTGGCTGCTGCAATATTAGGAATTTGTTCCTCAGCTCTTCCCGGGTCTCTTTAGTGTTTCCCTCCTCTCTCTGCCTTGTTACATGTAGTGGTGTCTTTCCCAATTGTCACTGTGTCTGCTCACATCCCGTCACAGAGTGAGCAATTTCTGCTTCCAAATGTGCTCGGCCGAGCTGCCCCATGCTGGCTCCTCAGCTGAAACATGTGGTGTGTTCCAGCTTCATGGCACAGACAGTGAACATAACTCAGAGCATTATTCTTGAAGTTTTTGAAAAAGAACCTCTTTGGGAACCTGGGTACATCCAAAGGGGAATTCTATGATGGTGTCAAGTTGGGAAAAGCTTGGGCAGAGAGGGAAGTGTTGTCTGATGAGGCTCATACTGTAGTGAGGAATCAGGGGTCTCACTAGCTGCTGTGTACTGGCATATTGCTTAAAATACATCATGGATGTTTTGTGCAGTCAGAGAGGAGAGGTGGAAATGTTGAGACATTCAGAGCAGAAGGGATGAAATTGTCATTCTGGGAGTTCATAGGTAGGATCCTGCCTCCAGGTGTTGGAACAGCTGCATGCAGGGACAGCAGGCCAGAGGAGGTTTGGAATAAAAGATGAAATTTTCTATATACAGCCAAATCTCATACTCTGAAAATGTTTTGGATTCCTGCTCTTGATGTATTCCTGGGGTGGACACATTAAGGGAGACTTTGGTGCTAGAAGCACATGCAGTTGCAATGGATAATTTGTGGTTGCAGCTCTGGGATGCTCAGCCAGATTGTGAGAAAATCCCATGATGGATGAGTGTCTTTGCCTCATGTAATGCTACTCCAAGCAAGAGGTCCCTTCTGCAGGGTGTGCTTGAGCTGGCCATGGAGCAGGTGACCCAAAAGTGACCACTGACATGTTGTTCTCCTGCTTGGCCTCTTCTGTCTGCAGTGCTCCTTGCATGCAGCTAGCCTTGTCTGGGCTGCCCAAGGGATGAAATGAGGAAAACACTGACAGCTTCTTTTCCTCCTGTGTCTGATGATCTAAAAGAGAGCAAGAGATGTGCAGGAACCTTTTTGATGCACTGGGATGTGCCACCTGCCTTTTCCATAACAGTAAAATGCTTTTAATTTTTGGAAAGTCCCATGGTGTGTGATGAAAAGAGGTCAGACCCAAGGCACATCTCATTGACTATAATACTTTCCTCATCCTGGGCCTGCTGCTTTTGCTGTCAGCTAATTCCAGCTGCATTTTTAAGCCTCTTGCAGTCTGGGCTAAGAGCCAAATACTGCTTTCCATAGTTTTCCAATAACCCCACAGTCTCATGAATTCTCTTAGGTGCTTGTTCTGGCCATTTCAGACTGCAATGATAGCTTCTGCCATTGTTTCTTTAGGGACTTGCATTTTGCTTCCCCATTTGCAAAGGCAAATACCAATGTGGCTTCATCTTGACTTTTTGTCTCATCCCCTTAGTGATGTTTGCAGAGCTCTTGCTTTACTCCAGCTCGTTGTTGCAGTGGTTTCCACAAGGTTGTTTCTAAAACCAAGGGATGATGCAGCACATTGGGAACTGCACCCCTGCAGAGTTTCACCATTTTAGTGCAAATCTAGGGGCTGTAATTTCTCCTGGCCTTCTGCAAGGTTCTGTGATCTCATAAAGAGGACCTTGTTGCCTTGTCTGCACACAAAGGATTACATGAGAAGTGACTTGAGGTCTGGTGTCAATAAGGACAGTAGAAAACTCTAGCAGTGCTTTTAGTTATTATTCAGAGGGGCTTGAACTGGCTTTGTCAATAGGTTGGTAAGGAAAGTGGTTTTTTGGCCTCCCCCTTTATGTGTGCAGGAGAGTTGAAAAATGACCCCAGTGCATCACTACAAGGGACTGATGTCAAGGTGTCAGCCCAATTGAGCAACAGTAACAGCACTGAGATAAAGTCCATGGAAATTAAGGAGTCCAATAACTTCAGTTAAACTCGGAGATTGCAGGGGGAGACTATACCTTTTATTAAGCCTCTCTCCCTGCATTGACTGAAGCATCAGAGCCTCAACCACACTGTTACCTCAATTGATTTAGATGAATGGACTTGCCTTTTGAGAGACATCAAGAGCTTTATCTGGGTAATAAGAGAGCTTTTATGAGAGTAGTCAGTGCCCCAAATAAAAAGCAAGATAATCAGTGGGTTAGCCTGGCAGTCTACAAATCCCTGTTTAGCATCTTTGGGTTTGGATCTTCTTCTCTGGTGGCACCATGGCTGCTGTAACAGACTAATGACCTGTCTGGGACACCTGGAAGACTTTGGAGCAGGTTTAAAGGGAACTAGATAAGAAAAGCAATGTAATTGCATAAATGGCCTTGGCATTACTGAGCAAAGCAAAAATTAAATTAAATTACATTCTTCCTTTGTGGAAGTAGAGGAAATAGTTTCAGAATTATCTGTATTTTAGCAGCTCCTGTGTGCATGGACTGGGAGCCACTGGGTTGGGTGAATCCCTGAGCCCATCTGTGGGGAGCAGCACCTCTGCTGGTCCCAGCCTGTCTCTTCCCTGGTGCTCTCAACCAGGTGAATGGTAGAGGGCCTCAATCAGTGACACTTCACAGCACCACAAGCCAAAGGCCACAGAGGAATATTCACTTGTACTAAAGCTCTTTGCCCACCAGAGAAGGGCTTGTTCACATGATGCTTGCTGTGGGGACTTGTTTGATCCATCTCCAAGGCAACATGCCCCCAGAGAGGGGGAAGAAAGAAGGAAAGTTGAGGATGTCCCCATAAGTTTTCAGGCCACCCTGATTTTGGAAGTGATTTAATAGTAGAGAGCCTGAGCTGCCTTGGATGCATGGGCCAGAGGTCTTCCTGTGGTGGCTGAGATGGACCTTGCTGATGCCAAAAGTGACTCTGCTCTGTGAGTCCTGCAAATCCTGGCCACTAGGAAAAATAAGCAATTATATTGTCCATGTTATCCACAAAATTAAAATGTAAAAGTAATTATTTTTATCTCTTATTAAAGTTAAAAGCTTCTGCTCTTGCAGAGCTCCCTCTGCACTCTGAGTACTGGGAGATGAGTTTCAAGACTGGAAAATGCTGGTCACAGAGTCCAGAGCCAGCAGTTTTAGAAGAAGCAGTCTGAAAAGAAAAAAAAATGCAGGTATTATCCTGGCTTGGTGGAAACAGTTCTCTTTACTGAGTAAAGAGTTTTTGTGTTTGCTTGTGGCATGAGCTGCATTAGACATTCTCCCTTCTCTGGCCTTAGAGCACTAAGGAAACACAAAATAATCTCAGTTAAAAACAGTGCTACGTGGCAAGGGCAAAAGTGAGGTCCAATATCTAGAGGTTTGAAAATCTTCTTTTACATGTGGTTTCTTGTCCTGCCATTGGTTAGAGAAGTTGATTCTCCATGAGCCTAATAGCATGATGGAAAGTGCCATCACTTCTGGGTTGTTTGCATAGTGATTTACAGCTCTTCTGTTTTCCTCTCAGAAACCACCCAGGGTGTACCCCCTCCCTACAATCTGTGTTTAATTTGAGTACATGTAAGCAATATCAGATGAAATGGAGAACTGCTGACAAGTGTCTGGGGCAAGGGAAGACCATGAGACAATTGATGCATTTGGGTAACATCCCCAGGAGACTTTTGGCACAGAAATGGCATTGATTCTCTTCCGAATCTTCACACCCAGGCTGTGGTAGGGGACTCTTAGAGTTCTGATTGGCATATGCCTATCAGTTCTCTATCTTTCCACATGCACACAGGCTGATAAAATGCAGAGTAAAGGATCAAAAAGGAATACACAATATCCTTTTCCACAGGATGTTTCCATTGCGTATGGTCTTCATATTTATAACATCCAGAAGGTTTTCTGAGCAGTGCTTCCCAGGAGAAAAATGGGGCAATATTTCTGGTTTTCAGTTGTTTCTTAGAGGCAGATTATTTCTGTTTGGGGTACATTGGCTGCTTTTCATACACAATGCCGGAGGGATGACCTGATGTAACGTGGGAGCCTTGGATTTGGTATCATTTGTGAACAGTCAGAATTTGAGATTGAAAATGAGCTTTTCCCTCCCATCTAAACTCTTGTCCCCCACGGCAGGCATGCTGGCAGGGAGGTGCAGAGGTGAGACCCCCACTTAGCACCCTCCTGGTTCCAACAGGGGAGCCCCAAAGCGTGCCACAGCTCCTGGTGAACGTGTTTGGACCAACTTGCTGCCTGCCAGGCAGATTACCCCAGAGCACAGCTCTCTCTGACTGTGTCTCAGGCACATCCAAGTACATAGTATCCTTAAAAAATATCCAGTTTCCAGCTCACTGAGCAAGGAAATGCCAAGACAACCAGGGACATGTGTGTGTGTGTATGTGTATGTACTGCTGCCTCCTCGAAGGGTGAAGCAGCAATCCTTCCAGGAATTGGCAGGGAAGGGAGACCCACATGGCTCCAGGCTGCTTTTAATTATCCAGAGTCACACTTTAATGAAGTTCTGCCAAACACTCTAAATCATTCCATATTTCATGGCACAAGGCTATCTGCTGCTGTGCTTGAACTTGGTGGTGAACAAGCATCTGACCCCAGCCCCAGGACACCTTTTGGGTTCTCAATTTGGCTGGTGGCCACAGAGGCAGTTGATAGTTGTAGGCTGAGCTCTGCATGTTGAGAGACACAAAGGTGGGCCTGAAGGGACCCTGTTGTCCCTCCTCTGTTTCAGATTCAAGGCTGTCTGCAGGGATGTTGTGCCCTTGGGCTTTCCAGCCCAGACATAGTTGAAAGACTTGCAGTGCTGGATTTGTGCTGCCAGGCACAAATCCTGCTGCAGAGGTTTCTTAGCTGGATGAAGAGCTTTTTGGGAGCCCCTGACCTTTGGAAGCCTCTTAGCCAAGGGCCAAGGCACTGTGTAGATAGAAGAGGTGGGATTTCATTGAGCTGATCATGTTCCCTCTATGCTAACACAGAAGTGGTTGAGGGGGGTGATACCTCCCTCAGAGGGGCCAGTGGGAAGGTTGAAGCCCACGCTGAGCATCCACATGTGAAGAGGAGCTGGGAATTGCAGCATTGTAGTGAGTGGTGTGCCTCTCATCCACCCCCTCTGTCATGGGAAAAGGAGACATGAGAAGGCTGACTTCAGTCCACTGTCTCCTTCCCTGTCTGTGAGTGATACCTCTGCTTTCCTGCCCTCCTGTTCATGGCCTCCCCAGAGTGGGAAAGTGAGAAGGGACATCCCACCACATGGAGACTGTGAAAAAGTGCAGGGGAAGGGTTGGTGGGGATCTAGGCTGTGAAATTGAGTGGTGCAGGGCAATGGATATTTGAAAGAGCTTGTGTCCACAACCAAATTCCCTTCCTCAACAGAGGTATGTGTGCTTAAGGTGCTCCCCAGATACCTGGGACATGTTCTCCAAGGAGAAGAGTTGAGGCTGGTGTTCATAAGGTGGAAGTATCAGCTTAGTGACACAAGGAAAACAGAATGTACAGTCCAAAGAAGCAGATCATGGTTTTTTTTTTTGATCCAGTCATGCTTACAAGTCATACTTGTCCCATGACATTTCAGTCTCAGAGGGTGGAGACACTGACTTTGCCTGGGAGCCACTGGAAGATGCTCAGATCTGAGTCCTGGCATCCTGCTCACAGTAACACACTGGAGCTATTCCAGTGCTTTTGGTTGGGTTGGGAGCAGGGAGGGAAGCAAACATCAGAGCTGGCTGTGCATGGCTCTTCACCTGTTTGGGTTTTCCTAGACCTTGTTTTGAGCCAACTCTTGGGGGAATACTTTCAGAATTAGTCTCGGGCAACATTTCTGGAACAAGATCTGCCAAAAGTAATGAGGGAGGTACACATATTATGTGTTGCTCAACCCAGTTATGAGAGCAGCCATGCCTTTCTGTACATCTGTGAGTCTGTAGATGAGTTGGGTGGTTTTTTTTGTGCAAATCAATACTTTGTGTTGATCAGCAGGTGGAAAGGATGATTCATGTAGATTAGCAGTTCTGGACTAGGGATCTCTCCTTGATGGACATGATGCTCCTACAGGCACTAGGGGCAGACCTGTCCTTCTGGTTTAGTTGCTGGCTCCAGTTGACCTTGAACTCAGGGAAAATATTTTCTTTCAATTTCTCTCTCTCTTCTGACCCACTTGTGAGATAAATACAGCAAAAAGATGGAGCAAAACATTTATTAAAATCAATGGCCACCAAAATCCAGCTGGCAGCTGGCAGACAGGACACCTGTGATGCTGCCTGTAACCAGATCAGCCATTGTGGCTTGAAGGGAGATGAGATCTTTTAATTTGGGACATATTTTCTCCCAGCCCATGCATTTTGATGTTTATTTTCATAAATGACAAGCCAAGTTGGCTCTGAGGCAGCAGGAGTTTGAGTCCCTAATGGAAGCTGCAGAAGGAACCTTTTACAGCCGGTCCTGCCTCCACCAGCCAAGTACCTTTCCAGATTCCCCTGGAGAAGTGTCCTTGCCCTGTTGTGCTCTGCCAGGAGCAGCCATGTGGTGCCAGGCTTGGCTTGGCCACTGGCCCTGGCAGCACTCAGCCCCTTGCAGCAGCTAATATGAAGTGACAAACCAAAGTGCCTGGTTTCGAGGGACTGGGAACATATGGTTTTGGTGGACCAATTGCTGCTGGTTGCTGCTCAGATCATTGCAGGTGTCTCCAGCAGCTGATGCAGTGACTCCCTCCTTTTGCTGCCCCAGTCTGTCAACTTTTTTTGGAACAAGGCTGCTGCAAGAGTTAGACGAATTATCTGTAAAAGGAATGACAGCAGGGAAAAATACACTGAGGGAGAAGCAAATTTCCATGACACTGTAAAATACAAAAGGAAAATAATATGACTAAAAAGCCAGGTCTGAATTTCTGCCCAAAAAACCTAAGAGCAAGCAAGGGAAAAAAATAGTTTCTGAGATCTGATAGTACTTAATGGACTTTTTCTGTAGTATTTTTGCATTTCCAGATCAGGAAGGAACCAGTAGCAACTGCAAGGGGAAGGTTGGTGCAATGTTTTATATTAAGACAAGATGTGGGACTAAAATGCAAGCTGGTATTTACATACTGTTGCCCTCAAACTGACCCATCTTTTTCACTATGCAAGGGCAGCCGGAGAACCATTTCCATTCTGCAGAGGTAAAAGCAAGGCGAGTTGTGTTGGGCTCTGTATCCCAGTCCAGTGGAGACAATTTTTTTTGATACTGGATTCATGACCTCTGGGATTAGAAACAACCATCTGTTTTTTTTTTTTTTTTTTTTTTTGCCTGTAAACTTATTTGTCAAAATCCTGTGCCCTTTACCTCCCATGACTTCCAGCCTTATTGCACAGGTAGTGCTGTACTTTGAGTAAGGACTTTTCTTCAGGTGGGTGACACATGAGCAGGTGGGGTTTGGCTGTTTATTCAAACAGAGCATGTTGGTGGTATGAAGTCTGGCTTCCCTCTTCAGATGGATGATATCTAGTATCCTTTTCATTTCCTGAAAATGCTATGAGTTTATTGCCTTCATTTGTCTTTGCTGTACACCCATTTCAGAGCACAATAACTTATCTGGCTTTCTTTTTGTATTTCCAGAGCCTTTAAACAGAGTACAATCACAAATATGTTCTTCTGGATGTTGTTTGTTAGATTTTTTTTTTTTATTGTGGAAAATTATTTAATTGCTTAACTGGATGGTGGCTGGGGAGAGAAAGGAGGGAAAGTCAAAGTGGAGGAATGGCTTGCAATGACAATGGCTCAGGATAGGAATAGAAATTCAGATGCTTTAAGTCCTAATTTCCCTTACATGAGGAAAGAAAGAAAGCCCATTTCAGAGCCTTTGAAGCAAAAACACAGAAGCCACATCCACTCAAAATGCTCCATTTTGTTGCAGAGTGAGGAAGGTGTTTTCAACCTTTAAAGCAACATCCTTGTGTGTGTAAGATGAGCAATTATGAGGAAGGGGCTTAGTCACAGTAATAGGGCACCTCTGCCACATGCCTGCTCATACTTTAAAAGAGTTCTGAGGTCTCGGTTGGCTGGAAAAGAGTTTATTCATGGTCTATGAAAGTTGTCTTAAATGAGAATCTCTCCACTTCTCTGGGGGCAAGAGACTAACTTGGTCTGTAAGTACCTCTGCTGGAGAGCTGTCTGTGAGTAGAGACAAAGAAAAAAATAACAATGTAAATGAGAGAAATTAAAATAACTAATGAAAATAAGAAATGAAGAAATAACCCACCAAAATGTGTGGCCCACTGATGTGGTAAAATCTCCATTATTTACAAAGCTTGGGTCAAGCTGGGAGATTGAGGTGGGCCAGAAGAAGACATTCCTCTTTGGCTACCTGCCTCTGGAGGAAGGGCCATTGCCTGGCTCATGGCAGGGCTCTGGGAGGGGCTTTCAGAGCACCCTGTCCCTGTCCTGGTACTCTTCAAACTGGATGTTTGTGCTGCTGTCTCTGGAGGGGATTTATGTCCCCTGCTCTGTGGCTGAGCAGCTCCAGGAGGTACCAGGTAGGATCCAAAGCCCACCTCCACCAGCTGGATTCAAAAAGACAGCCTGGAGGTGAATTTTTCTAAAAATCACTTCTGAGTTCTCTGTGCTATGCTGGACATGAGTGCAGGTGTTGTGAAAAGCCTCTGAGGATTGGAAACAAACACCTTTAAGAAGGCTCTATGGAAGGGTTTGTTACTACCATCAATGATTTGGGGTTTGTCCTTTTACACATTTTAGGCTCAGGCATGTTTTGCTTGAGTTGAGTGAACATTCATGATCTGTCCCTCAAAGTCCTAATTGAGCCTGTGTTTTCTTAAGCCTTGGTTTCAAAGGGCAGAAGAACAAATGTGATTTTTGATTCTTTTCCCAAAGGTGTAGAATCATTGATTAAATGTGTCCTGGAAATAATGCTTTGTGCTCAAATCTACTTTGCTGTAATGAAAATGGCTTGAAACTATGACTAGTGACAAAATCCTCCTATATTTAACCCATGTCTGAAAGCAGCTGAACTACCGATGGGAAATGTCCTGGTGCTTCCAAATCAGTGCGCTCTGGAGCTGCTGGAATGCATCCCATCCTTACAGACAGTCATTGCTCAAGAAACACATTACAGCTGTCGAGGATATGAAGGAGCAGGCACCTTCCATCAGAGCATCAGGCCAGAAAGGGATAAAAACAAAACCCCAGACTGGAGGCATCCCTGAGGCATTTGCCTGCCTGTTCTGTGTCCGGTCCTCAGGATCGACCTCTGGTTCCTGCTCATTGTCAAAAACGTCTGAAACAGGAGAAGCCTCCTGTGGTCTCTGCTAACGAAGTGGTGTTTATCACGCTCCGGTAATTGCATTTGCTATGGTATTTACAACATTTCCTATGTTTTGAAATGGAGAAATCTCAGGCTTGCCCAGGGCTCATTGTGTACTGTAATCTGCTCCTAAACCCACACGTATCTTTAAACATTAACTTACACATTGGCAGTGGCCTGGGGCGGCCTCAACCTCACAGCTATCGAGCTGGGAGCGTGGCTATTGAAGTGTTAATGTTTGCTCTCAGTATCCTTCCTCTTTTCCGTGTCCTAGGAAATTTTTCTTTTTCTTTTTCTTTTTCTTTTTCTTTTTCTTTTTCTTTTTCTTTTTCTTTTTCTTTTTCTTTTTCTT
>VZUI01053678.1:0-13447 GCA_013401135.1 Cettia cetti
GACGAGACGAGACGAGACGAGACGAGACGAGACGAGACGAGACGAGACGAGACGAGACGAGACGAGACGAGACGAGACGAGAGGATTTCAGTTTGAAGGATCCTACAACAATCATCTGAGTCCAACTGCCTGACCAGTTCAGGGTTGATCAAAAACTGAAGTATGTTGTTAGAAACACTGTCCCAAAGTCTCTTGAACACCCATTGGTTTGGAGCCCACTTCTCCAGGTACCCTGTTCCCATGTTTGATGAAACTCTTGTGGTTTACTCACAGCTTAGGCTAAAGTTGAAAAAAGTGTGTTGTCTCAATTTGCTTCTGTTGTGGTCTGTTTCAAGATCGATTACTAAGACATGTAACATGGCACCTTGTAAATGCTGGTGGAGGCACTCATGGGACTAAAAGGTCTCTGGAGAAACACTTATGTTCCTCATTCCTTCAGAAAAATGATATCACCATGTTAGTCAGCAAGCTTTCTTTTGTAGGGTAACACAGTGGTTCTCACTCTACATGTTTTCCTTTCATCAAGAAACAGTCTTTTGTATCACATTGCCTTTGTTTCTGCAGTCACATAGAAATCTATTGTGCTGAATGCACTTTGCCCATTAAACAAGTTGCCTATCTATCTGCTGCACTGTGATTTGCTGACCTGTATGACCTTTGTGTTAAGAAACCGGTAGTACTTCTACATCATTTAAACACCTGAAATGTTTAACACTTAACATCTTCACTCTTGAAATTATGTTTTACAATTTTTTTTAGTGTGATTTTGAATGGTAAAGTGTTGAGTTAAGCTACTCCTGGTAAATATTGTACCACTTCTCAACATATGTCTCTTCCTTAGCTGGTCTGGTTATCTGTACACTGGAATACCTAATTTTCTTAATCTTCTCTCTATTAATTTTTTACTCTTAATTTCTTCATGTCCTAACAATGCCTTTCCTTCCATGTGAAGGAGAAAAGGAGAGAAAAGGAGAGAAATGAAGGTCAGCCATAACTTTGCATTTGGCTGTTGTTGTTATATTTGTTAATATATATTCAGCACCCATTTTGAATAAGTATTCTCATGAAGAATTATATTGTTTACCCACTTTAGGATAACATTCAGCTATTAATGAAAGAATCATTTAATGCAGATCATGTGATATTTGAAAGACACATAAATACAAATCTGAAATAGAAAAACTCACCAGGTAATTATTAGGATTCTCTCCTCTTTCCTTCTTGAACAAAAATAGAAATTAAAAATATATCCAATCCTGATACAACAGTGCAACTTAATAAATAAAGCCTTTTGAAATCAACTAACAATCTTTGTGGATGCAACAGTCTAACTGCAGAATCAGACTGACAATTAGTAAGGGATTTTACTATAAAAGCAGGCAGCAAGCAGCAACTTCTTCATGGAAAATGGGATATACAAGAATTTGTTAAAACCCTATCACCGCAAATTAAAAACCTGGTGTACCTTGAAGGCACAGAAGTGTAAGGTTTGTAATGGTAAAATCATTAAGGTAAAATTATTGATGACATAGACGACAATAAAATTAGAGAAAATAATTTCTGTATTGTTTAGGAGGCCTTGACTTGGAGCGTTTGTGTAACACATCTGTTTTGAACAGAAAACAAAACAAACAGAAACCTCAAAGTCACTTAAAAACTACCTTATAAAAAGAAGTAATTCAGGAAACTCATGTTATGGTTTGATCCTCCATGTTCACAGATATTGAAGTTTCCTAGAATCTCAGAAACACAGAATGGCCTGGGTTGTAAGGGACCTTAAAGGCTTTTTAGTTCCAACCTTCCCTCCATTGGTAGGGACACCTTACACTAGTGTATTGCTCAAAGCCCATCCAAACTGGTATTGAAGTTTTCCAGGGTATCTACAACATATCTGGACACCATCTTATTTTTCAGTCAAAACAATGTAAATTTCTAGTGTGGAAATATTATTTCTTGTCATCTCTTGCCATTTCTTGTCAGCACAATGAGATTATGAGCAAAACCTGTGCATGCCATCTTCCTGAAATTGTCTCTTTTTCTGTTACAAGTAGTTTTATGTTAAATTTTTTGTTGTGTACCACATCACTTTCACATCCAATTTCCCTGTTTACCTCAATTTTAGTGTATAATATTGATTTTTTAAAATTGTTTTTGAATACATAATGAAATATCTTCTTTTGCCCATGAAAAATTTGTTTACTGTTCATTTATTAGAGGCTCCCAAAATATTTTATTTTCAGGAGAGGTTGAAATGTTCATTTCTTATTGAACTGTTTAAATTTTTAAACTAAATAATTCATTTTAATACCTTTCCTCAAAACTACATATGTGGGGGCTTTAGAGTTGTATAAATACTTTTGATAGCTCATTTACACCATAGCTAGAATATATCAAATTAAATTACTATCCCTAATTTTATTGTCTCTACACAAAACTTTATGTCTCTGACTTGAATTTAATACTCAGATTTGTTGGGTTTGGGGGGTTTTGGTTGCTTGGTTGGTTGAAAATTTTTTGGGTGTTTTTTTCTTTCTATTGCATAGTCTGCATTTAGAATTCTGATACAAAATTTTGATTCTGAAGTGTCTGAGAAAACTTCACAGCTCTAACTAATCTTGCTTACATATTAATTGTTAATAACTAATTGTTACATATTATCTGTATGAAGGAACATGAAAGAGCAACTGGGCTGTCCCAAGCATGTGGGAAAACCAAGCTTTTCTGACATCAATAGAGCTTCTGTAGGTTTACATCAACAGAAGATTGGTTAGGGAGGTGATTTTTTTGATTGTGTCTTGGGTTAATACAGCTTGGTTTTTAGTTAAAAGGGAAACAATTCCCTGTGAGGAACTTGGAATTGTGTTGGAAAAGATGGGGACCTAACGGGAGCCAATTCTTAGATACTGACATATACTTTAACTACTGAGGAAAATGGATGCGACTTTGTGAATACACATATAAACCTGAGACTGCATCCGAGCCGTCCCTTTTCCTTCCGGCTGTAGGAGCAAGTAACAACCAGCCCTCTGGGGTCACTCTGTGGAGCGGCCCAGACCTGCCGGGCCCTGCTGCTGTTCTTCCTTGCTGGGGGAGAGCCGGTCTGGCCTGTCCATGCCCCCAGGGCTGTGGCTGCCAGCAGGGAAGGGGAAGCCACAGCTGCTAACATCCAGCCAACATAAAGGCCTGCCCCACATCGCTGGCCGGGCCGAGGGAAATGTCTGCCAGGCCCCTGATAGCAGCTACAGACCCGGTTGGGCTGGGCCCGCCCTGATTGTCACTGAAGGGTGGGCAGGAGGCATCCACCAGCCAGGCTGCTCCAAGATCCCTCAGTGTGAGTTCTCTTCCCCCATCCCCGCAGGCTGCCACTGGACAGAGATCACATGAACACCACAGGCCATGGGCAAGATATTAACTCTTTCCTTGTGCAGATGAAGCGTGCAGAACTCTGCTCCTCTCTAGAGTGCAAGAAAAGTCAGACTGGGAGACATTTAAAGACACAGTATGAAGATACCAGGGTCAGTGAAAGAGAAGTTGTGTCTTAAGTGAGGAGGAGATAGAGAAGATACCTTGACATTTTAGGCTGGAAATATTTTGTGAGCCATGGTAACAGACTGTAATATGCTAGAAAGTTCCTTTAAACCATGGACAATATGGATTGGGGAGATGGATTGAGAAAAGTATCTGTAATTGAGTAAATACTGAATTAGTAGCTGTGAGCCTGTGATTCCATGAGATGTTTGAACAGAGAGAGAGATGAGGTAAGAAGCCCTCTGCACCAGTGAAGAAGTGAGAGGAGATCTCTGTTCCACAAGATGAAGAACATCCTTTGCGTTTGAACCGTCAATTTTAAAATGACACCCCGGTTATGTCCCTGACCCATATGCATTTTGGGAAAGCTGTCAATGGAAGAGTTGTCACAAAAGCAGATTCCTGGGTGGCTGTTTTTTGTGACAGTTAAGATCCACAAGAGAACTGTTCTATGTTGTCGGTGGAGAAATTCCATGGCAAACTAAAGAGATTTCTCTCTCCAAATGAACTGATGAGAGAGTATTTTATGGGTGGTAACTGACTAAGAGTTCTGAGTTTTGTCCTTTTATGTTGTTCGTGGGAAAGTGAACACTTATGGGGGGAAGGAGGAGTGTTTTGAAAGTTTCATTTTGATTCTCATTTTCTTATTTTAGTGTGTGTTAATAAATCTATCTTTATACCTTTAAGGCTGGGTCTGCTTTTAGTTTTCTCCTGATTCTATATCACGGAGGGAAAAAGAATAAACACTCAAACCACTACACGAATTGTTGCGTTGGCCAGGAAACCAAAATAAGGGAAGTTTTCAATCAAAACTTGCATTGGGCTAGACTTTATTGTGTGCATCCTTCGCTTTCTATGCACCTAGATCAATGTGTGCTGTTCATAGATTCTTCTTTTGTTTTGTATAGATTTTCTTATATTCACTCTTATAGGATCAGTAGTATTGAAGGTCTCAGAGTCTGCCGAATCTAATGCACACAGTACAATCATCTACTTATGAAATTTAGCAGAGAATAAAAAATTTAACTGGAAATATGATTTAAAAAAGTAATTAATTTGTTTTCTTTTCTGTGCAGGATTTATTTTCTGTTAATATGTTATTATCTGTTAATATGTTATCTCTTTAGGCTTGTACATAAAATACATTCTGAACAGAAAAGCCATTTTTCTTGTATATAATCATTGAAAACAAATTTTTATTATTTATTTTCATTAATTCTGCATAGTTTCATGAGTACCAATGAGAGCACATGTAAAAGGGAACAAAGTGTATACCACAAATTTGTGAATTGCTCAGGATTAACTTGAAATCTAACTTGATAACTGAACATTAGATCCAGGAACAATTAAGAAGTAAAACTTCAAGGAAGCATTTTCACAGTGACTTCTCAGAGCAAAACACACACTAAGTAAAGCAATCCAACTCTGGTTTTGAAAGGGAATTTCTTGTAAACCTGGCTATAAGAGCAGAAAACTGTTATATTGATCCTTTAGTATTCTGCCTGACTGCACCAGCAGTTTGCATTGCTTGTGTGTCTTTCACATAACCATTGCAAAACACAGACTAGATGGCAAATCTAAACTGATCCCTGTATTGTACATGGAACCGGTAACTGTGTAGGTACAGACATTTTATACTCTTGAGCTATTTTCAGATGGTTATGGTGTTGTAAAATCATAATCTCTTGTGAAGGCTTGACCAAACAGACTGCATATCTTAGAAGGAATACTTTTGTAGTAATTTTCTACTATACTCTTTACGCTATCCCAGGAATTGTTTCTGATGCCTGTATGCTATATTGAAACCTTAGTAGATACTAGTCATCTTTGATGTTTATGGTTGAACAGCTCACTGTAGGTCATTGTTGGTAGAAATTGCTTATAGTTTTCATAGTTTAATTTACACTCTGAGGACCTTGAAAATGTTTTGACTTGTTGCTTTTTATTATTTGAGAAATATTAAAATCTACAATTCTAATCAACAATCTACAAAAGGCTTTTTTTACTTTTTGCACTGTCATGCTGGCAAGGAGGTTGGGTGTGCATGGGAGGAGACACAGCTGGGAAGGGTGACCCCAACAGATCAAAGGAGGGTTCCAGACTATCATGCTCAGCATATAAAGTGTGAGGAAGAAGGAGGAAAGGTGGAACCCTTGATGTGACAATATTTGTCTTCCCAAGTCACCTTTTACACATGATGGGGCCCTGCTCTCCTAGACCAAACAACTGCTTTCCGAACATGGAAAACAGTGAAGTGATTCCCTGGGTTTTTTTTGTTTGTGGGCACAGCTTTTGCTTTCCCTATTAAACTGTTTTATATCTCAATCCACAAGTTTTCTATCTTTTACCTTTCCAATGTCTCTCTGATCTTCCTTATGGGGAAGTGAGTGAGCTGCTGGGTGAGGCTTGGTTTCTGACTTGGGTTAAACAGCAACATTTGGTTTGGTTGTTTCAGGGCTTTGTCAATCTTAGGTGCTGTTTATGAGCTTGAATGGGATGCCATTGCTGATTGTAAAAGAATGTCTTATTTTTTTGGTTGTTATTCATTTTGCTCTGTGAGCTGTTTGACTTCCATGAACAGGACACAGCCCCAGTATTAAACTGAATATCTCTAGGGTATTTCTTATTCCAAATTTGACATAAATAAATAATATCTTGAAAGCAGATTGCTTATATGGTTAGAATATGCCCACTGGTTACAAGAATTTCCAATGTAAGGCAGAATTTATAGCAGAAATCTTACCTGTAGGAATTTCATACTCTTCCAGTACCTAAGAGATATGAAGTACCTGAAGTTTTAGAAAAAAGCTGCAGGGTATGTCTTGGGTTATGGAACCAAAAATGTGTGTTCCATTTCATCTGTTGAAAGCAGTTGAGTTCTTTATCTCTTGTTATTCTGGGGGGAGGGAGGCTGATGCCTTCTGATAATGGCCCAGCTGTTAAAACCAGGTGGAGCAGTGTTCCTTATTTCTTTCATCACCCCTCCTCCCTCCGTAGGGGGATATCTGCTGATAATGGGCTCACCAATGACATGACACATTACATCATCCCATTGTGAGATGCTCCACCTAGTGGGGGGGCCCAAGCATTCCTACCTATATAAAACTCAAGACTCAGGAACATCAGGCATCCTGTTTTCCACTGGATTCCAGAGGAAGATTGGACCCATCTCACCACCACTGGACCCTTTTTTGGACAGGATCGTCTCTACTCCAACAGACCTGCATCTGTTTCTCCAGGAGGGCTGCTTCCAATCCCAAACCAAGACAGGATATTTTTTGGAATAACAGTACTATTACTAGTAATTCTACCACTGCTACTACTACCAGAGTTTTCTGTTCCTTGACCTTTAAATTGTACATCTTCTCCATTAATCTGAGTTTTTACTGAAAAAAAAAAAAAAAAAAAAAAAAAAGACCGCATAAGTAATTAAGCTTATTAATCAGAATGTAGAATGTGGCTTAAACAGAAGATGTAATTCTGTCTGGACATATTAACAATGCTAATACACTATAAACAGGCTGTAATATTACTGTAAACCTCCTTTTATTTTAGCCCTCAAGTCACCTTTGCAAATGGTAGAGTTCCTGTCAACTGTACATATATTTTTTGTCACGGTCCCTTGAAGAAATGAGTCATCACTGAACAGAATGTTTGATTGCTCCTCTCTCTTTATTTTAAGACCTGAAAAATCCTCAGACTCACAAAACTAACCGGCTTAAAACAATGAATAATGAAGTCACGTGCATTTGATCCAAATCCATAATTTCTTGGTTTTCTTCCTAGAAAATCAGAAAATAATTGAGACTACTGAAATGGCTGGATGTTTATATGAAATCCACATACATTCTCAGCAAATGCACACTGACAGAGTAATGTCTTGCTGTCTTGCACAAGGAAAAGAAATCATATGGAAGATGAATTTATAGGGCCTCCAAAATATTTTTTTTTGGCTAATATGTGTGTAATCATTCTCTTCAGAATTTTCACAGTTTGTTAAAATAATCACTAGATAAGGAAAAACCCCTTAATTTATTCTGATAAATGCAACTTACAACAACTTCAATCCTGTGGTTTTGATGTGACTCAGAATAAAATATCTGCAATAAACTAACATATCAGGGATGGTAAAAACTAGTAGAAGAACACTTTTTTTCAGTTGTTAATTAATTTACTTTATATGAAGAAAATATTCACTGGGTTTCCTGAAAATAGGGTAATCTCTTTTTGTGGATGTTTTATTCAGAGTCTAGAAATATTAGGAAATTCTGGTGGGGCTGAGAGGCTTAGCTGTGCAAAGGAATAGGCAAAAACTCACTGGACTTGAGGCAAAGAGAGTTATTATTTGCAGGTGACTTAGTAACTCAGAGCAGAACGAACAGAACAGTTAGAGAAGGGTGGATAGCATGGTGAGCAGCGAAATCTAGTAGTAAAATATGTGTTCAAGTGGGCGAGTAAAAGTGTATTCAACACTATTCACGAGGCTGCATTAAATTGTTTGTGTGTTAGTAGATACAATAGCCTCTTTTCAGAATTATGGCTAGGTCTGTAATGGCTGGCATCCACTGTGAGAAAAAGCAGAGTCTCACTAAAAATCGAAGGCTAATAATCTCGGTATTCAAATTTTGATGGCCCTAATTTTCCCTTTATTTACACCATTTTTATGATTATCTAACTCCATTCACTTCAATAAAGCAGTTGTGCCTGATTTACAGGGACTGCGTGAGAAGTGCTGCCAAAGAGTCTTGTATAATCTGTTCATAAAAATTCCCACTATCAAACAACTTTTCTGACAACATAGTCTTTATGTTAAATGCTTGACTGCCCAAAAGTGCATCATTAGAGCCAAATTCTGTCCTTAGGTGTACTCCAAAGAAACATGACTTTGATCTGTAATACACAAAACAAAACACTGAAAAGGGCCATGATTCATCCAGCCATATGCCTTTAAATTAATCACACTTTTTAAGCATTAAACTGAACTTACAAACCATACAAATGCAAATTTTGTTTTATTTTAAAAAACATCACAGTTTAAACAATGTCATCAGCTTTCTCCCAGCGATGTCCTTATGCTGGGCAACTGGTTAAATCCATAAGGCTCACACAAGTTACAGGAAATGGGCTCAATGTGAACACCTTAAAAAATCTCAGTATGAGTTTCTGTTATGAAAACAAAAAGGTATGGAACATGGGTATTTATTAATAAATATAATTTTGATTATGTGTGTCATCTCCATACTAAAAGCTGTGTCTCTCTATTCTTCTGGGGCAAATGTAATTCTAAGGCTGCTTCTGCAAGGACAGATTAACGTATCTGTGAAATATGAAATATTTAATGATAAAAACCAGGAGGTAGGCAGAATAGCACATGCATCAGAGCAAAGGCCTTTAGCAGGGAACAATCTCCCTCTAAGCCAGCTCTCTCTTCAATCAAACCTTAGTGGTCCAGAAACACTAGAGAGAATTCTGACAGGTCATACAATAAACCTCACTTAGTTGCCATGACAAAGAAGATGCTACAGCTGGAGTTTACCACTGAAAATTGCATTTTTTTCTCAGTCTATCTCTCTGAATCCCACTGGTTTAGCTGGGATTCAGTACTCTGAACTGTACCATAACCCTGGGACACCATTTGACTAAAACTTACTGTGGTAGATTGCAAATTGCACTGGCAGCCTGTGGTTGGCTTGCAGGATCAGGGAGTGAGAGAGGGACAACAGCACTGACTTGAAAATACCTGATGGAAAGCTGTGGAGCAGCACAAAGAAGCAATCTCTTGCATGATTCTTCTGATTGATGCACTAGCCTAGACAAGGCTACCCTCTGCCAAGCCCTGCTTTCTGACTGTGGATTGGAAGGTGGAACATGGAAAGTTTCTTTGGAGATGTCTTTTCCAGAACCACTCTGAGTATTGCCTCCATTATTCTTCCTGGTTTAAGAATGCATATGTCTATGTATATGTATTTACTGCAATGAACTGGTAAAAAACACTTTTTTTTTTGTTTTGATTTATCCCCCAAATATTCACATTAAATTTTAAATATATTAAAAAAAGTAGTAGCTAACTGAAGACTATATTCTTGCACTGATGACCAACCTATTAAAATAAGTGAGCATTTATTAACCTGAAAGTGTAAAACAGTCTTAGATTAGTTAGGATTCATCAGGAATGAAACACACTTGTGTGGTACACTACCATAAAAATGTCCATTTCTGCTAATGAACATACATAAAGAATTGATGTATCTTGCTTTTGTGCTATGTTGTCAGTATTCACATGGGTATACACACATAAACTCCTTGCTTGACACAGCAGAGTTTCTAGAACAACACCAGGCAAGAGTTCTTCATAAACCGTGTCCATTTTTATATTGCATATTGCCTTCTTCCAAGGCTTAATGCTTTGGTCTTTGTATGGATAATGTAGAGATCTGATGCATGGCTAAGATTACACAGCCATAGCAGAAAGAGTAAGTAATATTAAGTAAAATTTTGAGTTGTGAGTATGAATACATAAAGGTAATGATTTGCCAGATACCTTTGATAAATTCTTGGTGGGGTGTTGTTTTTTGGTTTGTTTTTTTTTTTTTTTGTTTGATTTGGTGGTTTATTTGGAGGGGTTTAGTTTTTAAAGTTTTTTTGTTTTCTTTTGGGTAGGTTTTCTTTTGTTTATTTTGGTGTTGTAAAACTTTTTCAATATTAAATCCAGTTTCCTTGAGTGCAACAATAAGCAAACTAGCAAAGAAATTGTCTTATTTCATGACACTCAAATCTAAAGCTCTTATTTCAACTTTCCATTTTCTCGAAGCCAAATCCTCTGTACTTCTATTGCTGAGCTTGGTACTTCTTTGGAAATGTCTCTTTCCAGATCTGTGGTGTTTGACTGTATTGCCATACTGGTTCTGTCGACTTATGTTTCAGGACTTCGAACAGGAACATTGGTTTCATGTATTTGCTTATTCAAACTGGATTTATCTTCCTTAGACGTGTTCATTCTCCCATTAAATGTCTCAAAATAGAAAATTTTAACAACCTGTAGCATCTTAAGGTGCAATAGGTCTGCCAGATTAAACTTACGGAAAGTATTTATCAGTATTGAAAAACAAGCTGTAGGAGCATGTCAAAATTACAAATTTTCATAGTTCTAATGGCTCAGGACACTAACTTTTGAACTTCTGAAAAGCTGCTGAAAGTCTCTAATGAAGTTTCATGGAAAACCTTGGTACCAATTTTTCCCTGATCTTTTCCTTGACACATCTTCTTCACCCTCAGTTTCTGTGCTTGTTTTATTTTCACAGAACCAAGAGCTTGGTACTATACTCTGTGAAGCCAGAATGATGACACATTATTATTTCTTCCAGTCACAAATTATGTCTCTTAATCTTGTAGGAAAGTTGAGCTTTGAAAGTGAATGTAGTTTTCATGAAATGCCTTCCCTTTTCTATTCCTATTTTCTTTAAAATCTTTGTCCAATCTTTTTAGGCTGTAAACTTCTCAGAGAAAAGATTTTTTTTTCCTCCTATAAAACATATAAATGTGAAAATGTGCTTAGTCTCAGCTAAGACTTCAAATTGTTACCATGAGACACTTCAGCCAATGACTTTGAAGAATTTTGCTCCCTTAATCAGAGAGAACAGAAAATAAAGTATTCAGCAACCAAGCTCTCAATACTCTAGCTTACCTGAATTATAGTGTTCCATACTTGTAAAGGGATCTGTTGACTTTCTTGCATTAGCTGAAATGTAATCTCTAGTTAATGATAATTAAGCAAAATTAATGCATGACCTGGGCAAATGGAATTAATAAAAAGGAACTTTATCATGAAAGGGTCACTCTGTATTATTCTCTCTAAGGAAACACAGACACAAACTTCTGTCAGAGTGAGCAAGTGCTGTGTTCACAGAATGTTCATATGGGCTTTACATTTTTTTCATGCTTTTTCTTGATTTTTTTGTGTGCTCTGTGTAGAATGAATCTACAGGACGGTAGAGAGGAAAGCAGGGATGAAGAGCTTATTTCACAGTGCTAAAGCTACTGAACTGGTTGAAGAATGAACACCCTGAAGCTGATCTAGGGTGTTACATGGAGGAGCATGAGCTATTCTTTCTGGATTAGTATGGAAAAAAATCATCCTCTTATGCAGAACTTCCTGCAGGGAGTAAGAAAGTCAAGATTTGGATATTGGTTGACAAATCTGGATAGATGAAACCCAAATATTTAGCATCTGGAATGGCAGGATTCACCATTTTGTTGATGCAATTAGCTGCACTGACCTCTATGTCTGAAATTTTTCATTTTTAATTTCTACTTTTAAATGATGGGATTTTATCATATGTGCCAGGACTGATGTAACAGCAATAGCCACAACTTTCTCACCTTCTTCTATGGACCTGAAAATGGGAGAGATCCCATTTGTAAAGTTTCTTTCTGAATTCAATTTCACAAAGTACGAGGGAAGATGGGTTGTAGTTAATCAAAGCCTTCCTTTTTCATTACCTAGGAAGTAGGTAAGGGAGTTTCCATTAACTGGGTTTGAGCGGGCAACAGTGCCAGGGAAATACAATTCTTGGAGGGATCAGGCTTTTTTTCAGGAACAGAAATCAAAGACCTATCAGGCACCAGGTCCTGGTGAATGGTTAAAAAGACAAAGTAAGATGATAATCTTTAAAAAGGATTAATGGTCTTTGTCACACATTTACTTACTATGTCAAAAATGAGACACGTATAACAAACTACGGCTTCTATTCAAAATGAAAAGACAGATATGTTCTAAATCAAAAAAGAGAGGTATATGTTGGCATTTCCTGCACAGCTTTCCGGACTTTATTGTTGACAGCAGCAGACTCTGATTTTTTAATTGGTCTTTTTTCCTCATTTTATAACAATTATTTTCTAATGCTGTTTCAGTATCCTCAAAAGATTTTCTCCTACTCAAATCCTCAGGTTTTTTAAGTGCAACTGAAAATCTGTGTGATGTTCTCATCTGCAGTTTTCAATTTCACTAATCAAGTCCTTGCATTTCATATATATTTCAAGAGAGGTATTTTGGGAAGGCATTTGTTTCCCCTATTCTTTCTCACTTTTTATCAAACTGTTCAGAATGTTTTTCATCATCCCTCTTCATTTTTGTTTCCATATTAACAAATGAGCCTTTGTTAAGCTGAAGGTTTGTACTGGAGAGAGAGTTGGAGTGACCAGAAAAGCTTCCCTGTTGTACTGGATTTGGCTAGAGTAGAGTTAATTTTTTTCACAGTAGCTAGTATGGGACTGTGTTTTGGATTTGTGCTGGAAAGAGTATTGGTAACACAGGGATGTGTCTGTTATTGCTGAGAAGCACTTACACAGAGCCAAGGCTCTCTCTCCCACCCATCCCACCAGCAAGAGGGCTGAGGGTGCGGAGTTGAGAAGGGACACCTATGATAGCTGACCTCAACCGATCCAAGGGATATTCTATTCCACATGGCATCATACTCAGTATATAGGAATGTGGGAAGGAGGAAGAATGGTATGTTTGGTATGATGGCCTTTCTTCCCAAGTGTTCTGATTTAGGAATGGCAGTCCCTAATTTAGTGTCCTAGCACCAATGAAACTGTCCCAAACCAAATTCCAATTGCTCTTTCCCACCCCACCCCTTTCACTCTCCCTTCCTGCTCCAGGAATGAAGTTGAGAAATGGAGGTACAAAAAGGTAAAAAATTGTGGGTTGAGATAAGAACAATTTACTGGAAACAGCAACAAGATAAGAAAATTAACTCTTAACAGCAACAATACTAATAACAAAGGTGTACAAAGACAGGGTGATTCACATACAAAAATGCTCACCAAATCCTGATTGGATGAGACACTTTTATGTATTAAACTGTCTGTGTCTCAATTTGCAAGGTTTTTTTTTTTTTTTTTTTTTTTTACTTTTGGT
>VZUI01053684.1:267-78550 GCA_013401135.1 Cettia cetti
GGGGGGGGGGGGGGCACACACGGGCACCGGCGTCGCAGCAGCGGGCGCGGCGGCTCGGGGCCGCATCCTAGCGCTGCTCCCGGGGCCCGGCCGCGATGCCGCCCTGCCCGCCCGGGAGCATCCCCGGCCCTTCCCCGGCTGCGGCTCGTCGCAGGCGGGCGGGGACCGTAGACGTGCCGAGGACCCCCGGCGGCGCCCCGGGAGGGGCGGGGGGCGCTGCCCGGCGCGGGTCTGAGCATGCCGGCGGGGCTCGGAGCATCCCCCGGAGCCGCGCGGGCGCGGAGCCCTGCAAAGGGTCTCCTCGCCGGTCCCGGGGCACCCCCGGCGCGGGGGGGCTCCGGCCGGGCTGCCCTTGCCCTGTCCCCGGGAGCAACTCCTGACCCCCCGGGAGCCGAGCCCGGTGCTCCCGGGGGTTCGGGCAGGGTTTGCGGCCGGGCAGCGCCGGGAGCATCTGCGTGTGCGTGCGGCGAGCGTGCCCGGCCCGCTGGGTGAGCGCCGGGGCTGGCTGCCCGCACACCTCTGCGTGTGTCCGCGCTGCCGCGGGCGCGTGTGCGGCTGTGTTTGGGTGCGTGGGGTGTTTGCGTGGCGGTGTGTACCCTGGCATCTGCCTGCTTGGCTGGGCTGGTGGTGTTTCTCGCTGAGGGGGTGTTTGGATGTGGCTCCGCGGGTATCTCCCGGTGCATCCCTGCGGCTGCTGTGCGCGGCTCCGCGGGTGCGTGGCCAGGTGTGAGGCTGCGGGGGCGTGCGTGTGGCCGCGCGTGTGCGTCCCCGGGTGTACGTGTGTGTAGCTCCGTGAGTATCTACTCGCTGTAGGATCTAACTGCTCTGTCGAGGCGTTCCGCCCGGGACTGAATAATTCATGGTGCTGATGCAGCCGCGGGTTTCAGGCCTGGTGCCGGGACGAGCAGGGCGGCCCGGGGCGCCTGGGCACGGACAGGGCCCACGGGGAGCACCGGTGTGGCTCTGGGTGGCTGCACACGCAGTCCCTCCTTTGCTGTGCCCACTGTCCCTCTCTCCAGGGCTGGCACTCCCCAAATGTGGGCACCCCCCTTTCCCTGGAGCTGTGCAGGGCTGGTGAGGTGTCCCCTCACCAGCAGGGCTGTTTCTGGCCAAGCAGGGCCAGCGTGGTGTCCCCTGTCCTGGTGCTGAGCAGGGCTGGCATGGCGTTCCCCATGGCCCTGCTCTGCTGTTGCAGTGTCCACGGTGCCACACGGGGCCAGCGTGTTTCCTCGTGCCATGCAGGGCTGGCATGGTGTGCCCCACGTCCCCAGTGCTGCTGGCACTGCTGAGGGGCTGTGCACAGGGCAAGAAGAGCCTCCAGCTCAGGGGCCACTCCATCCCAATCGCTCCAGATGCTGCTGCTGCTGCCGTGGCCTCTTGGGGCAGCGTGGCCTGTGCCCGGCTGTGTCCCCACACACCCCTCTCCAGGCCCTGCTGGCCTGGGCACACAGCTGGCGTTGCTGTGGCAACAACCAGAGGTGCCCAAGTGCCACCACCTTCTCCTTCATCCCTGTCCTTCGCAGTGCTCTGCTGCATCTCCCGCTGCTGATCCCTCTGGATACCAGGCAGGATGGCCACGGGGCCAGCACTGCTCCCTGTGCCAGGATCACAGGTTAGGGACAGGGGACACCCAGCGGGGCTCAGCCTGGTGTTGGGGCTGGGTGTTCACCCCCTTCCCTTGCTGGGCTGCCCATCTCCAGCTCTGCTGGACCCAGCAGTGCCTGGGCTCTGGGCTCGTCTGGGGCCATTTCCCCACCGGACCCGGCTGTCCCGTGTGGCCGCGGGTGCCACGTGTTGCAGCGGTGGGTGCCTGCTCCCACCTGGGCTGCACGGGTGCCTCTGGCCGTGGCAGTGGGGCTGGAGCAGTGCACGGAGTGGGAGGGCACCCAGCAGGGCTGTCCCCACGCCGTGCTGTCCCCACGTCCCCTCCGAGCCCCGGTCCCACGCGTGCCTGCGGCGCTCCCCGCGCTGCGCGGCACCAGGAAGATTTGTAACTTAGCTCTGTTATCTGGATAATATCCTATTCATGTGGGGTTTAATAAATGGGATTTTAAAAATCCTTGCGTGAATTAGCGCGGGTTGCCATGGCGACATGGGGCCCGGCTTGGTGGAGTGCGGGATCGGGGGCCCGGGCCGGCCGCAGCGCGCACCGCGCCTGCTTCCCGGGCATCCATAATTGATGAGGTTGTCTGAAAGTTGCGCAAATCAGATGCAGGGATTTGGCAGCAAACTGTTTCCCTCCCTGTCCCCTCCTTCTCGGAGCTACCTCGAAGAAATGTGGTGACTTGGCGTTTTCCCCTTGGCTCCAGCACTGTGGGATGGGATGGGGCCGTGGGCTGTCTCCAGGAGCCCCCGTGCCCGCTGTGCCACCCCTGTCCCGGACACCCGGGGCTTTGGGTGGTGGGAGATGAGCCGTGCCGTGCCGTGCCGAGGATCCACAGCTCCTCGGCTCCTTCCCTGCGAGGCCGGTGCTGCCAGCGGCTCATCCACGTTGGAAATGGCTCCTGTGTGGGGCTGCCGGTGCCCAGCGTGGGACCTCGAGTCCTCTGCTCCAGTTCCTCCTCCAGCCAGCCTGGGGGGCTCTGTAAAGCACCTCCACACATGGCAGCTTCGTGTGGCCGAGGAGATGTCCCAGCACGTGGCCCTGCAGTGCCAGGACAAGCATTCAGCATGGCAGGAGCTGGCTGTGAGGGTGGAATCCAGGGCCGTGTCCTGGTCCTCAGTGCCATCCTGGTGGCCCAGGCTGCCACGAGGACCTGTGTCCTGGTGTGCCATTGGAGCTCTGGGTGCCTCGCTCAGGGACACCCAGGGTTAGCCACACTGCCCAGCTGGGATCAGGAGCTGGCATGGAGCTCTGCACCCCCTGTGCCCTGCCACGTCAGGGTAACCCAGCCCAGCCTGGCGCCACTGCCCGGGGTGCTGAGGCCTGGGCAGCTCTCAGTGTGCCCCTCTCTGGGCAGGAGAGCCCCGTTCCTGCACTGTCACTGTGAGGGCTCTGCATCCAGCCCTGCGTGTCACTGGCAGCAGCTCTGGCATCTCAGGGCTTGTCCCATCAGTCCTGGCACTGCTGCCACGTGCAGGGAGCAGGTCCTGCCCTGCCTACGAAGGGACCTCAAAGCTCAGGGAGAACCCCCAGGGTCCTGCTGCCCCTGAGGAGCCATCCTGGGATGTGAGTGGAGCTGCACTGGCTGGGTGGGGATGTTCCTTCACCGGTGCTCCAGGATTTGGGGACAGTGGGAAGCAGAGCCAGAGCCCCTGGGGACATGGGCATGGGCAGGGCCTCAGCAGCTGCCTCCTGCCCTCCGGTGTAGCCTCCAGCACAGTGGCCAGTTAATTCTGGGTTTTCTTGCCTGCATTTGATTGCATTCATAATCTGCTCTGATAACAGTATTTAATAAAACCGGGCTAATATGGCGCAGTTAGGAAATGTCTTTGACATTTTACAATTCAATTTCCATGCAGTAAAAGGCAGGGCAGATGCAAATCCAATTGTGGTGCAGTGCCCAGGGCACACGTGGCCGGCAGCCGCCGGAGCTGCCCGGTTCCCCCGGCCCTCAGGGAAAGCAGGAGCCTTCCCTGGGAGGCAGCAGGAGCCTTCCCTGGGAGGCAGCAGGAGCCTTCCCTGGGAGGCAGCAGCCCTTCAGCTCCTGCTGCTGCTCCCTGCACTCGGGCCCAGGGCAGGACCTCCTCTCTGGCACAGAAACCCAGGCAGAGATGGGCAGATGATGCTCAGTGGAACATCCCAGAATGCTGCTGGCCTCTGGAGCCATCGGTGCTGGGCAGGACACCTGGAGCAGGGGAAGGGGCTGCGGGGTCACACCCTGTGGCAGCTTGGCCCAAGAGCTGCTGGGCCCCCGTGCATCCCCCACCCCGTGGCCAGGCTCTGCTCGCACACCTCCCCGGTCCCCTTGGCAGGGCTGAAGGGGCAGAATGCCGAGGGGCTGGGCCGGGACAGGCGGGTGATGCCAGCAAGGGGAGATGCTGCTGCATCCCAGGCGTGTCCCAGGCACGGGCTGTGCTCCGAGCGCTGCTGACAGGCAGGTTCCTGTCAGGGCCCAGCAGCTGCGGCTGCTGCCCGGCTCATCCACGTGTCAGCGGGTCCCTCATAAACTTCTTGGGGTTTCCAGCCCGCGTGTGAAGCCTCGCTCCCAGCAGGACTTGGCAGGCGGGTGTGGGCTGGCGTGTGCCAAGTTTCCTTCCAGAGGGGCACGACTGCTCAGCCTGGGGTGACTCCTCATTATCTCACATTTTTTGCCTCTGTGTCTGGGCTGAGCGTGCAGAGCCCCCGTGCCCCCTGCCCCCAGCACAGCCCCCAGTGCCCCCAGGCTGGCCACAGGGTCCCTGGACTCTTGGCCACTGCCACGGAGGAGCAGCGGGGCCGGCGGCTCCGTTCCCAGCTCCCTCGCTGGCCTGGATTTCCTCTCAGCAGTCCCAAATTCACCTGGCTTGACACCAAGCAGCCCTTTGGCAGCCCCTGGAGCGGGGCTCTCCCACGGCTGCCGGCCCTGGCTCTTTGCTGCACGAGGACCTTGCTGCCCCTGTGCTGGGGTGACACTGTGGGGGACGTGGCGGGGCCAGGCTGCGCCCAAGGGTGACAGTGCTGGCGGTGAGCAGGTCTGAGAGCTGTGGGGGCTCTGAGCTTCCCTCCACAGCCGTCCCAGTCGCTGCCAGCCCATCGTGGTTTCCAGTAGCCAGGCTGGCGTCTGGCTCCTCGCCTTCTCTCTGCGCTCCGTTTAACCCTTCCTTCCCCTGCCCAGCTGCTGGGAACGGCTGTGATCAGTCCCCTGCCCACCTCAGTGTGCCCCCAGCCCCTTCCCACTCCCCACGTGTCTGCAGCAGCAGTGGAGGGCAGCTCCCTGGTGCTGTGCCAGGGCCCGGGTGGGTCCCAACGCAGGGGTGGGTGCTCAGTGAACACATTCCTGGGCTCATGGCAGGTGGGAGCTGAGGCAGTGCTGGTGGGCTGAGCGCTGCAGGGGAGCACCCAGCTCTTGGGTGATACCTGAGGCTGTTTCCCACAGCGCTGTCTGTCCTGTGCCGGGTGGTGTGTGCTGGGAATGGTGCTCAGCACTGTTGGGAGAATGCTGGGGAACAAATTTGCTGATTTTAATGACCAGTGCTGGTCCTGCTGGGCCAGGCTCCCATGGGTGAGGGAGGGGCGTTGGGAAGCAGAACTCAGGAGTGCCAGCATGGGCACCGTTGTCCTGTCACTGCTTTGTGTCCTGTCCCTGGCCAAGTGTGCTGCACGGGTGGGCCATGCCCAGCAGGACCCCGAACCACGTGCAGGGCTGATGTCACCTCTGCCCTGGGTCACCATCCTGTCCTGCATCCAGGGCACGTGGAACTTGCTCTCCTGGTTCTCCTCTTCCCAGAGGGACGGGGCCAGTGCAGCCCACCTGGTACAGGAGTGATGCCACCCGCGGGCTGGCTCGTGTGCCAGGCTGAGAGGGATCTTTAAGCTCTAATGAAATGTTAATAGTATTTTCCAACTCAATACGGGAGTAGAAGATGAGGTGTTTAATGCTGGGCTCTGCAGCGACAGGAGCAATCAGCCTGAGAAATGGGAAGCTGGGATGCAGAGCTGGCCTGACAGCCCTGTGCTGGGACTGCTCCGCTGATGGATGGGTACCGGGGCTGGCACGAGCCCTGCGCTGGGGCAGCACGGGGCTGGGAGGGCTGAGGGGCTGGCTGGGAGTGCCAGCTCTGCCCGGGTCTCCTTGGGTGTCCCCACCAAGGTCACTGCCAGCCGCCTGGAGAGCGCCGAGCAGATGGAGGTGGCTGTGGGGCTGGGGGGCCCCAGGGCACAGCTGGGTGAGGGGACCCCAGTGCTGTGCCCTGCCATGGTCTGTGTCAGCTGGAGATGGACCGAGCTGGAGATGGTGCCCGAGGCTCTGCTTCTTGGACCTCAGGTGGCTGGGTGCTCCACCTGTGTGCCCTCCTGTGCCCCTCCACACCCCTGTGCCCTCCTGTGCCCCTCTGCATCCCTGTGCATCCATCCCTGTGCCCCTCTGCATCCCTGTGCATCCATCCCCGTGCCCTCCTGTGCCCCTCCACACCCCTGTGCATCCATCCCTGTGCCCCTCTGCATCCCTGTGCATCCATCCCTGTGCACTCGTGTGCCCGTGTGTGTGCAGGCGTGTGCTGCGTGTCTCTGTGCATCCATGTGAACGCGTGTTCCCGTGTGCCCACGCGCCTCTGCCCCGTGCGGCCGTGTGCCCGTGGCCTCTCCCCTGCCGGCGCTGCCTGCTGCCCGGCGGGGCGTGGGGCCGGGCCCGGGGCACGGCCGGCTCGTGGCGCTGATCCCTTCCAGATGCGGCTGCCGGAGCCCCGCGCCGCCTCCCCGCGAGGCCCCGCGGGTTCCCGGCCCGCGGCCGCCGCTGGAGCAGAGACAAAGCAGCGGCTGCCCGGCTCCTGCATTGCAGCTGGGCTGTTTACGGCAGGCGCGCTCCTCGCAGCCCTGCAGCTCCGCAGCAGCCCCGCTCCCCGTGTGCGCTCGGCGTCTGCCTGAGGCTCGGTCCTGCCCGGCCCCGCACCGCCCCTGCCGGCCCCCTTCCTGTGCCCGCCGTGCTGGGGACACTGGGCACACTGGGCACGCTGGGACGGGTCCTGCAAGCCCCGTGCCTCCCCCGCAGCGCTGCCAGCCCGCCGGGAGCGGGGCGAGGCCTCCGGCGGCGCTCCGTGTGCTCCTGGATGATGCGCGGCATCGCCCGGCTGCACATCCCCGCTGCCCGCCCGCCCCGGCGCTCCCCGGCACCGCGCCGAGCTGCCAGGCCCCGTGCCCGCAGAGCTGCCGTGCTGGGCCCGTCCTGCCCTCCATTCCCTGGAGCACAAGGTGGGCACGGTGCACCAGCCGTGGATGAGGACGAACGATGGCCCTGAAGGCATCACAGAGCCCGGGGTCTGGCGAGCACGGCTGGAGCTCAGAGCCGGCGCTGCAGCAGCACCCCGTGCCTCTGATGGATCTGGGCTGCCTGCACACAGATGTGCACACGTGTGCACACGCTCAGGGCACACAGGAGCTGATCTGGGCTGCCTGCAAACAGATTTGCACACGCTCAGGGCACACCAGGAGCTCCAGCACTCCCCAGGGCTGCTGCCCCGTGCCAGGTTCATGGGAGGCCAGTGATCACCGCTGTGTCTTGGTTAACGATGCTTTAAGATGCACAAAGCTGTGGACAGCGTGGACACGGTCCATCCTCCCCGGCATCCCTGGCCCCACAGAGAGGGTGAGGAGGGGGAGAAGCTGGGGAGGATGAGGATGAGGATGGGGCAGGGCAGGGTGGTGTCTGCCCCAGGGTGGAGGTGAGTCGTGTGTGCCCACCTCTCTCTGCCTGTGTCCCAGGTGGGTGCAGTGCCAGCGTGCTGGGATGGATGGACAGGCAGACTCAGGTGACAGTGGCCCTGAGCAGCCACATCCCTGTCCCTGCCATGCCAGCCTCGCTGTGCCAGCCCTGGCTCCTTCCTGCCAGGGTGATTAATGAAAATTACCTGTTTGCCACAGGCTGGCAATTAGGGCTCCCTGTAAGCGACACCAACATTCATTTCTGCCGAGAGCAGTGTGGGCGTGCGGCTGGCACCGGGCACGGCAGGCAGCTGCCACGCTCGGGGCTGGTCCCACCGAGCTGAGCACAACACCTCATGTGCCACCCGCGGGGCAGAGGCAGCACCTCCCCGAGCTGCACAAGCTCCTGCCCATCCCTTCCCCGCCCTCCTGGGCGCTCTGGGCCGGGGCACCGGGGACCCCCTGCTCAGCAGAGCCCCGTGTGCTCCTCGGGGGGCTGGGGCTGCCCCCAGGGGCTCTGGCTGATGCAGCGTGGCTTGGCCTGGCTCCACGGCACCGCACGGCAAAGGTCAGGTGAGGATATGTCTTGGGAATACAGGAGTGAGCGGGGATTTCCACAGGAGCTGCTGCTGGGTGCTGGGTCCCCCGGACAGCTCCAGCCCCGGTGGGTGGGCTCTGCCCTGGGAACGCCCGTGTCCCCTGTCCCTGCCTGTCCTGGCAGCCCGCAGGGTCAGCCCTGTGCCATCCCACGGGACTGAAAACTTTCCTTTTTGTAAAAATAAAAGCATCACAGTGGAGTCCCTGCTGCCTCTTGAAAGCTGCATTTAAGCTGCTTCCTGCAGCCCCAGGGGACAGCGCTGCGCGGTGACTCAGGCTGCCAGAGCACAGCCATCCTCCAGCGCGGGTTTCGCCACTCCCTGGAGAAGGCTCTGCCAGGGACAGGCACCCGGAGCACCTGTACGTGTGCTGGGCACATCCCCCAAAAGCGCTTTGGGATTTGGGGAATGGCTGGTGAGGGGCAGCGGGGCACACAGCGGGGCACACAGCTGTGACTGTGCAGCTCTGATGGGCACTGGGGTGTCCAGCAGCCATGGGCAGCTGTTCTCCAGCTGTGGTGGGCACTGGGAGGTCCAGCTGCGGTGAGAGGTGTCCGTGCAGCTGCGGTGGGCAGTAGTTACCCAGCTGTGCCACGCACTGCTCTGCAAGGGCTCCATCCCATCGCAGGCACCTCCTAGCCCCAGGCAATCCCTTTCCCTGTACAACGAGCTTCCCGGTGCATTATTTATACAGTCCAGATCGATCGGAGGATGATAACGGCTTCATTAGCATCTGAGCATCGTGCGGCCTCAGCGCCTGACACGACCTTGGCTGCAGGAGTACAAGCTTTTCCCTGTCAGGACCAGCTCCCCGATGTCACTGTCATCATCAGACCCAGCCAGGGCTGCTGCCGCTGCCTCAGTGGGGGTCCCACGATGGCACACGCTGCTGTGGGGACCCCATCCTCGCAGGGAGGAATAAGACACCCCCACGCCAGGGCTCCTCGTGCAGTGCCCGTTGTTTGCGTGGCTCTCGTTAGCAGGGATATAATTAAGAGCAGCTATTTTGGACGCTTCCTTTATCCGGCAGCTCCCAGCGATGCCGCTGCAGGATCCTCCCCCTGCCTCTGAAACAGGCGCTTGCCTTGAACGGCTCCCTTGTGGATATTCGCCGCTTGTGGGGTCCTGTTGTGTTTGGGGGGGCACACAGAGGGGCCCGGCCACCCACGTCAGCTGAGGAGGGAGGAAGCAGCAGGGCTGGGGCTGGAAGGGAGCGGGATCACTGCAGAGGGGCGATGGGAGGGATGGAGAGGAGGATTTGGGGGGGCTGTCCTGGCTCACCCGCTGCCGGCGTGCTGGGGAGGGGACAGCAATGCTTTCCCCTCATTAAGTAGATGTTGATTTAGCGGAGGCTGGAGCCATCTGCTTGGAGCAGCCGCCTGCTCCCTGCCGGGGGGAGAGGGTGAGGATGTGCTTCGTCAGCGGGGGCTTGGCCGGGAGCCCCCGCACCCCGGCCGGGCATCGATTGCTGCTGGCGCTGCGCTGGCTGCAGACACAGGGGCTGGTGCAGGAGCACCTCAGGGGCTGCTGGGAAGGGAGAGGATCCCCCTGAGGAGCCCCACGGTGTGGGGCCGTGCCCTTGGACAGGTGTGCAGGGAAGGGATGGGCAGCTGGGCATGGGGGTTTCACTGCAACATGCTTTGGGGTGCCCAGAGCTGGGCTTGGCCACCAGGGTCTCATCATGGCATTCACCGGCTACATGGGCACTGGCATCTGCACACAGCGCATTCTGGGACCCCCAGATCAGTGTTCTTGGACCCCCAGAGCAGTGTTCTGGGACCCCCAGAGCAGTGTTCTGGGACCCCCAGAGTGGTGACTGGGCACTGGCACCTACTGGGATTCCTGCTTGAGCACACAGGTCTCCATGTGGCCACGCCTCGCAGTGCCAGAGCTGTGGTTGGGCACGGGGGTCTCCTCATGGCGTGCCCCAGGACCCCCAAAGCAGCTGCCAGGCACTGCCAGGAGCCACGGTGAGGCGTGGCAGGGCCCCGGGGTCGGGCAGGGCCCCGGGGTCGGGCAGGGCCCCGGGGTCGGGCAGGGCGGGTGCCCGTGCCCAGCCCCTGCACGTGCCAGCAGCTCGTGCGTGGCCGCGCCGCGGTGCCCGCCGGGGCCGGGGCTGTGCGGGGCCGGCGAGGAGCAGGCTGCATGCGGAGCGCCAGGCTCAATCCAAGCGTGCATTCAGCTCCTGCAGTCCCTGTGTTTAAGTGAAGGCATCTCTGGAGCAGTGGCAGGGCCGCTCCCCGCGGCGGTGTTTACTCTGCAGACGCTGTTTATGGCTGGTGCCGATGGCAGATGCTGCGGCTCCCGGCACACACCGAGCCACGGGTGACAGCCAGAGCCAGCGCTGCCAGGCCCTAGGTGTGCCCCCTTTCCTGGGGCCAGCATCGTGGTCATGCCCCAGGGTGTTTGTGGGGTGCAAACTGCTCCGAGAGCCGTGGAGAGCCGGGCCATGAGATACCGGGGGGGCCCTGTGATCCCACGAGGCACGAGCATCAGCTGAGCAGCCCATGGGGAGCCAAGAGGGGATGCTGGGGTGTCCCAAGAATGGTGGCGGGGCTCAGGTTGTCTGAGCAAAGATGCACCACCCCTACAACTGCACCTTCCTGATGGCACCTGACTCTGCATGGAGAGGGCAGGGTGGTGACTGCAGATCCCTGCCACCCCTCCAGTGATCCCAGCGGAGAGGACAGCCAGGAACACACTGGGTGCCCGCTGGCAGCGTGGCCATGAAGGAGCTCTACTCTCCTCCCCACTGTGCCCAGCTCCTTTTGTAGACAATGTTCTTAATTGGAAGCACTCAGCTCCCTTCTCTCTCCCTCGTTAGTGGAAGAGTTTTTCTTGTACTTCCCAGCCATTAATGAGCTTTCCTGGCTCTTGTTGCCCCCGGACAGGCTGCAAATCCCTCTGTGGACCCGGTGACCAGGGCACCCATCCTTCTGTCCTGCTCTGGGGACTGGGTTTATTCTGAGACCCCAGCTGGGCTCCATGCTCCAGCTGCCTTCGGCATGCTGACGGCCACTTCCCGAGCTTTAAGGAAAGTCAAACCACTGCATGGCTGGAAGTCACTGACTAAGCACTTGGCACGGGCAGTGATGGAAGTGCTAAACAGATTCTGGCAGCCGCAGCCTCTCCTGCAGGTGCAGGGAGGAAAAATTTGCCGCTATGGTGTGTTGGGGTGACGGCGGTTGGGTGACGCCGAGGGTGACACGTGCCTGGGGCTCGCCAACGGCGTCACCACTGCGCCCTGGCTCCCGGGCACTGCCCCACCCCAGCCCCTCACTGGGACCAACCCGTGGGAAAGGCCAGGCCCTGCAGAGCTGCTGGCAGGGGCCGTCCATCCGCAGGGAGCCGTGGGCCGGGGGCTGGAGCCAGTGCCGGGCACGGTGCCGCTGCTGCGCCCACCGGCTCCCTTTGTCTGCCGGCCCTTTGCATCCCGGGGGCAGCTCGGCCCCTTCTCCTGGGAGCTGCTTCTTGGCGCGGGGTGGCAGCGGAAGCGGCCTGGGCTCCTCTCCACCGGGGCTGAATGTCCCCTTTGTTGGGGACGCTGGCAGCAGCACGGGGCTGGCGGGGACTGGGTCGGTCCCCGTGTCACAGGGGCTCTGCCCACCAGTAATGTCCAGTTCCTCCCCGGGGAGCTTGGGCATGCTATGGCAGAGGTGGGATCTGGGGGGATTCTGTGGTGTTCCTGTCCCTCCCTACACCCTGGGGACTCCATGGTGTTCCCACCCCATCCTCCTGCAGTGCCCCTTCTCATCCCACATGAGGCACCGCATTTGGAGGAGAGCCTGGGCACCTGGTGACCAGAGGGTGGCTGCTGTGGCCAATAGAAGCCATCCTCTGCAGCTGTCACCTGTCACACCGGGCTGTGTCAGCATCAGCAAATGTCCTGCAGCTCGGACACAGCCCTGGAGTGCAGGAGGGACCAGCGCTGGGTGCCAGAGCCTCTGTCCTGGCACCACTCCCCAGGCCTGAGGCTCAGGGCTGGGCACAGCTGCCCTTCCTGCTGCTGGTGCCCCCGAAGCCTGTCTGGCCATGCAGAGGCTCCTGGGCTGTGGCACAGCCCTTGTGTCCAACGATTCAATAAACACAGGGACACTGACAGGGGGATGTGGTAGAGGAGGAGAGAGCAAGGCATGGCCCAGGCACACAGGGAGCGTCTCCCTGGCCCCACATTCCCCTTCCCTGCCTGAAGCTGTCCCTTCCAGCCACCTTCTCCCAATGAGAGCTTGTCCCTGGCTTCCAGTGACTTCGTCTGCCCGTTCTCCCTGCCAGGCCATGAAGCCTTTGGGTCCTCTCCCAGGGACTCAGGGCTGTGCTGGGGCTGTGCTCGCTGTGTTGGGCTCAGGGGCTGCTGTGTGGGTGCCTCACCCGGGGCTCTGCCTGCTGCTCCCACCCTCCTCTTCCTGCTCCAGCTCCTGCTGTGGGAAGAGCAGCTCACTGGAAAGCCTGAGTGGCATTTTTCGGGTAAATCTTATGTAAATCTGGCTCCATCCTTCCTCGTGCTGCTAATTGGATTGCCCCGGCGGGGTTTAATTTCCCAGAAGCGTGGGGAGGGCAGTGCTGGGGGGCTGGGGCTCCAGGGGAACGTGCTGAACTCTGCCTGGCTCCTCGGGGCTGTTCCAGAGCCTCAGCCAGGTGCAGGAGCCAGGGGGGAACCCCAGGCGAGCCAGGGGTGAATGGGCAGAACCTGGTGCCAGGAGGAGCCCCCGGGCTCTGCCACCTTCAGCAGGGACCCCCACCCTGAGCCTCCTGCCTGCAGGTTCGGGCAGCCTCACGCAGCACCTGTGGAGCAGCAGGGAGTCCCAGCCTTGGCAGGCAGAGAAACCTGGAGCTGCCACCACAGCACCTCCCTGGTGTGCCCCGTGTCCCTGCACCAGCCAGCTCCTCTAACATCCTGCCCCCTTCCCTCCCTTCCAGAGCTCCTGGGATCAGCAAAGAAAGTCAATGTCAACTTCCAAGACACCGACGGGTGAGTGGGAGCCCTGAGCCGGGTGTGGGTGCAGTGGGGTGCGTGCCGTGGGTGCTGTGAGCAGGGGGTGCACGTGCTCCGGGAGTCCGGTGTGTCTGTGTGGGAACGCCAGGCTCTGCCAGCTGCCAGCTCCGGTGCCGGGGCTCTGGCCCCTGTTAGCCCACGGGGCTGAGCCCTGCCCTCCCCCAGAGCCCGTGCTGGCCTGGAGCAGCCACGGGCACCAGCGGAGGCGGAGGCAGGGCTGTGCCCCACATCTCAGCACGCTTTACCCAGCCCTGGAAGCTCTGCGGGAGCTGTGCAGGGATCAGCCGGGTGGGAGAGCCGTGACCCCGCCAGGCACCGGCGCGGCGCTGCACAGCCGCATGCAAGGGGCGGGAGCAGCGCGCAGGGGCCGCAGATCCCCCCGCTAATCACACTAATGAGGCTGCGGGGAGGCGGCCGGGGCCCCGCGCAGGAGGGGCGGCCACGGGAGCGCTGCCTGTGGGGCTGGGGCAGCGGCTGCCCCCACCCATCGAGTGGGGCAGCAGCACGATGCCACTTGTTCCTGGGAATGGCTCTGCTGTGGCCAGGGAAGTGCAAGAGAGAGCAGCAGCTGGTCAGGAACGGGGGGCCATGCCCTGTGGCCACAGCAGCCCGGGTCTCTCCTCATCCTCGTCACCAGGGTGGTGGCAGAGGCATCCCCGGTGCCTGCCAGCTCATGGCTGTGCCGGGTGCAAGGGGGCACCACCCCAGGGATCACCTGGAGCTCCACAGAGCCCACAGGGCACAGGAGGGCTGAGCACCACGGCAGGGCTGGCTGCTGCAGGCAGGGCCCTGCTCGTATCCTGCTCCTGGAGGGCTCAGGGGAAGCAAAAGGGGAGCAGCCTCCAGCCTCCAGCGCTGCTCCTGGAAAGGAACCCCCGGGGAGGCACAGGGCAGCCCCAGGCTGCAGCCGCTGGGTGAGCTCAGCCAGCCCCGTGCCTCAGTTTCCCCATCCCTGCAGTGCTGGGCTGGCTGTGCCGTGGGCGAGCACCGTGCCGGTGTCCCCGCCGGCCCCGGGGCGGTGCCGAGGTGGCCGGCTGGGCCATGAGGTGGCCGGCTGGGCCATGAGGTGCCCGAGGGAAGCCCCCGAGGCAGCCCCGGGGAAGGCTGCGATTTGCACCATCTTGAGCGGATTTGAGCGGGGCGCTGGAGCGGAAAATGTTGACATTTCCCAGGCAGACGTTGGGGATCGGCCTCCTGTGCAGGCTGTCTGCTCACATCGCCACTCCCCGCGGGGACGGCAGGCGGCAGCTCCCCGGGCACCGCGGCGGCCGCAGCCCGCTCCCCGCGGGGATGTGCCCCCTCAGCCGGGGCTGGGGAAGAGGGCCGGGGGGATTGTTCTCCCACACCTGCCCCTCCGGCACCGGGCATCCATGGGGCGTGTCCCGGGGGCTCCACGGCGCCTTCCCGTGCCCCGGTGACAGCGGGGCGGCCCCGGGGATGGGACGAGGACGCGGTGCCCGGCCAGGGTGGGTGCCAGCGCAGCCGCACGGAGGATGCCGCTGCCGGGAGCACAAGTAGGTCAGCTCCTGGCCTGCTTCCCAGGCGGGAGCCTCCGGCTCCGGGAGCTGCGAGAGCAGAGCGGGTGCGGGGCCGGGGGCTTTCCCCACCCCGCAGCCAGGCCCGACACCGGGCAAGGGCAGCGCTGCCATCTGTGCTCACGGCCGCGCTGCTGGGGCCAGGCTGGGGGAAGTGGGTCAGTGGGGAGGGGGCTCCTCTGCGCTCCCGTCCTCCGAGGGACACCCCTGTGCCTGCCCTGCCCGCCACCTCCGGCCCGGTGGGGTCTCAGCGTTCCCAGGCCTTGCCCCAAAAACCCCCAGGGGGATGTGGGGGTGGCTTTCCCGGGGACATGAGCAAGTGGAGGGCAGAGCAGGTGCCCCGGGGTGCTGCAGAGGTGCAGGTTTGAGGCCGTGGCGCTGGGCAGGGGTTGGCAGGGCCGTGGAGGGGTCAAGCCTGTGGCCCCTGACACCAGCCCGCTCCCCAGGTTCTCAGCTCTGCACCATGCGGCGCTTAACGGCAACACAGAGCTCATCTCGCTGCTGCTGGAGGCACAGGCTGCTGTGGACATCAAGGACAACAAAGGCGAGTCCCCGGCTCCCGGCCGTGCCCCCCGCAGGCTCTGCCTGCTGTGCTGGCACAAGGAAGGCTCACGGCTTCTTGGCCCTGCAGGCATGCGGCCCCTGCACTACGCGGCCTGGCAGGGCAAGAAGGAGCCCATGAAAATGGTGCTGAAGGCAGGCTCCTCTGTCAACATCCCGTCGGATGAGGGCCAGATCCCCCTGCACCTGGCGGCGCAGCACGGCCACTACGACGTGGTACGGAGAGGCACGGGGCTGGGGGGGTGGGGCCGCCTCTCCATCCCCGCCCTCACCGGGTCGGGGTCTTGCTTGTCCCCAGTCGGAGATGCTGCTGCAGCACCAGTCCAACCCCTGCATCATGGACAACTCGGGGAAGACGCCCCTGGACCTGGCCTGCGAGTTTGGCCGGGTCGGGGTAAGTGCTTGCCGGGCTGGGTCTCCCCAGGGGACAGGGGCACTGTGAGGTGCCCGGGGGCGCTGGAGCAGCTGGAGGGGCACAGGGACGGCCAGCGTCGGGGATGTGAGGTGCCAGCACTGCAGGGGAGCTCTGGCCGCCGGCAGGAGGGGAGGTGAGGGCCGGGCCGAGCCGCCCTTGCAGCCCTGCTCCGTCTGTGTTTGCTGAGCCAGGTGGTCCAACTGCTCCTGAACAGCAACATGTGCGCGGCTCTGCTGGAGCCCAAGCCGGGGGACACCACCGACCCCAACGGCACCAGCCCCCTGCACCTCGCCGCCAAGAACGGCCACATCGACATCATCCGGTGCGTGCCGGGGGCAGGGGTGACGGTGCCGGTGCCCCCCGGGCCCCGCTGACCCCGCTGTCCCCGCTGTCCCCGCACAGGCTCCTGCTGCAGGCTGGCATCGACATCAACCGGCAGACCAAGGCGGGCACGGCGCTGCACGAGGCCGCTCTCTGCGGCAAAACGGACGTGGTGCGGCTGCTGCTGGATGTAAGGGCCCCCCTCGGCACCCCCAGCCGCCCCCAGGCACCCCCAACCCAGCCAGGGGCTGTGGGAAGGGGGTGACCCCACAGCTGGGTGCTCGGAGCGGCTCGTGCAGCTGTCCCAGGGAGCAGAGCTGAGGGTCCTGGAGGGGATACACCCAGGCACAGAGGGGCCGGGGAGTGCACGTGCAGGTCTGAGAGCTGCTGGCCTCCCTGTGGCCTGCGGGGTCCCAGGGGTGGCAGGATGGGGACCGGCCTCCTCCCAATCCCTCTCGGTGCCGTTGCAGAGTGGGATCAACGCCCACGTCAGGAACACCTACAACCAGACGGCCCTGGACATCGTCAACCAGTTCACCACCAGCCAGGCCAGCAAGGAGATCAAGCAGATGCTGCGGGGTAGGGGGTTGGGGGGCACACAGCGGCCGTGCTGGCACAAGGGACGCCGGGCTGGGGGTGCCAACCCCCGTGGGGCGAGCAGCTGCTGACGCTCCCTTTCTGCCCCGCAGATGCCTCTGCAGCTCTGCAGGTCCGGGCCGTCAAGGACTATTGCAACAACTACGACCTGACCAGCCTCAACGTGAAAGCCGGGGACGTCATCACCGTGAGTGCGGCCGGGGGGGCCGGGGACAGCCCGGTGTCGCTGCCGGCCCCTGGCCCGGCCCCTGAGCCCGCCCCTCCCGCAGGTGCTGGAGCAGCACGCGGACGGGCGCTGGAAGGGCTGCATCCACGACAACCGCACCGGCAACGACCGCGTGGGCTACTTCCCCTCCAGCCTGGTGGAGGCCATAAGCAAACGAACAGGCAAATAATCCCCCCCTCCACCCCCAGCCCCGGGGAGCCCCACCGTGCTTTGGTGGGGGCCGGGGCGTCGGGGGCTGCAGCAGAGACAAACCAGGGCCATGCCCCTTGTGCATGCGGGCTCGGTGTCCCTGCGTGGGGACGGTGCCTTCAGTGCGTGGGGTCAGCAGCCTCCTTGTGCCTGTGGGGCCAGCGTTCCCACTGAGCGTGCAGGGCCCGTGCTCCCGGCGTGTCTGTGGGGTGGGTGCCCGTGTGGTGCCTCGGGGGTTGGTGCTGGCAGCCTTGGGGTGTTCCAGGGACAGCCCCGGGGTGTTCCAGGGTCAGCCCTGGGGTGTTCCAGGGACAACCCCGGGGTGTTCCAGGGTCAGCCCCGGCTGCCCTCGGGCTGGGGGAGGCATTTGAGGTGCCGGGAGGTTGGTGCATGAGGAGACCCAGGGGTGTCACTGTGGTTTGGCGGGACGGGCACAGCAGCAGGGTCACAGGAGCTGCTGCTCAGGGTCTGTGCAGGGGCTGGGCAGCAGTGCCAGGGAGCTGATGCTGCCACACAGAGACCATCTTTCCAGCCAGGGGCCATCTCAGGGATCGGCCGCTGCTCCCCTGACCTGTGGCTGCCTGTCCCCATCCCCATTCCCATCGTCATCCCTTTAGGCTCCTGCTGGCATGTACAGCCCCTCAGGATGTCCCCAGGCTGTGCCCTCTGCCAGGAGTGTCCCAATGGGGCTGATGCCTCTGCAGGCAGCATTGAAAGGCCCCACATGAACCATCTCACCCCATCCCTGGGAGTGGATCCCGGGGGCAGCCACACCGTGGGGACACGGGCAGGGAATGGTGGCACTTGAACAATGTCTCAAGGGAGTGGCAGCAAAGTGGCTGCCGGGCAATGCACAGCAGCTCTGGAGGTGCTGGGTGCTGGACAGGCAGGGCAGAGGCACCCTCCAGGTGTGGATGGTGTGCCAGGGCCAGAGCTGCCATCCACGTCTCCTGGGCCGTGCTCTGTGGCTCCTGGGCTGCAGCTGGCCCGCAGCAGTGCTAGCCAGGCTGTGGGGCTCTGTAGCCACCCTGTGGCTGCGGTGGGGCAGCAGCGCGGGGTGCAGGCGCTGCGTCACGGCTCAGCCAGCCGGACACGGCCCCGCCTGCAGCCCCGCTCCCCGGGATGGCTCTGCGGGCAGCAGGAGCCGGCAGCCCCGCAGGGAGCCCCGGGAGCTGTGCCGGTGCCGGTGTGGGATCCGCGGGCTGTGTCCGTACCCCGCGCCGGGCTGTGCGTGTGCTGAGCCCCCGCTGCTGCTCCCCGGCTCGGCTCCGCATCCGCTGGGTCTCGGTTCTGCCTCCTCCACGTCCCTTTGGTCGCTTTTTTGATTTGCTGCCTTTTCCCCTCTTTCTTTTATTTTCTTTTCTTTCCTTTTTTCTTTTTTCTTTTTTTTTTTTTTTTTTTTTTTTTTTCCCAGCAGCGAGCGTGCCTCTATTATTTTGATTCTTTTCATTTTGTCTCTTGTTATGTTTTATTATCAGGTTCATGGGAGACTGTAACAATCCCCCAACACTTCCAAAAGATCCCGCTCCCGGCTTACGGGGCTGCTGTGCTAAACGGTGACGCCTCGTCCCATCCGTTCCATTCCCTGCCTCCACCTCCACCTCCACCACCACATTCCCATCAGACTCTTTTCAGTTCCTTTGGCTATCACAGGCTCTCCCCTAGCAGTGCCGACGAGCCGCGTTACGGACAAGGTAGTTCACCGCTCGCTTCGTGCTCTCCATGGATTTTCCTTTCTTTTCCTTTAAAGCGTGTGTCGAGTCTTTTCTCCCTCTGCTCGGCCTCTCCCCCTCGCCGGGGGCCTGCAGGGGCGCGTGTGTGCATGCAGCGTGTGCATGCAGCGTGCATGCGTGCAGCGGGGGCACGCCGGTGCCGTGGCTCCCCCTGCACACCCGCTCCAGCGCCGCTGCGGCACCGTGTGCCCACGGCACGGCCCAGCCTCCCCACCCCGCTCCTGCCGGGTGCGTGGGCACCCCCGAAACGCTCAGGGCCCTGTGCCGGGGCAGGGCTGGCAGCACGGTGCCACTGCTCCGTGCCGCGGGCACTCGGACCCTCCGCCGGCCGCAGCCTCCCTGCCCGGGCCGGGGCTGCGCAGGCGGAGCTGGGAGGGGCTGCGGCCCGCGGGGCTTTCCCAGGGGATGCTCCTGGGGCTGGCTCAGCGCAGAGAGCCCTGCTGAACCCTGGGGACCATCCTCGGGACACAGGCAGGTGACAGATGCTGCAGGTCTGCGCTGAGAGCGCCCGGGAGCAGGGGGGTGCAGGGGCGCAGTCCTCCGTGCCTGGGGCCGGGGGTCTTTGCACCGCCCTGGTGGCAGCGGCCAAGGAGGTTGTGTTGGGGAGCACTGGGTGGCTGTGCTGGCCCTGGGGACAGGGCAGCACTCCTTTTCCTCGGGGCTTTCTCTCCTGGTGGGGTCGCAGGGAGCTGCACAAGCCCAGGCCCCTGTGTGACGGTGGCATGTGCAGCTCAGCGATGTCCCAGCCTGATTTGTGGGGCTGTTTGTCCCCTGCTGTGCTCCCTCAGTGACTTTATCACCTTGTGCCACCTGTCTCCTCCGATGGCTGGTGCTGTTGGAGTGAGCAGCTCCATGAACAGAACTGGTTCGCACTGGGGTGACAGTGTCCTGTAGCTGGTGGCAGGGTGGCAGTACCCCATGGCTGGCAGTGAGGTGGCAACACCCCATGGCTGGTGGCGGGGTGGCAGTGCCCCGTGGCTGGCAGGACAGTGGTGGAGCTGTGCTGGGGCTGTGGCAGCACTGGCCTTGTAGGGCTGTTGTCCATTTCATGGGGTCCATCTCCCCTGGGCTCAGAGCTGGGTGTCCCTGACGCGAGTGGGACCTGGCAGAGGTGGCTGGCACAGTGAGCTGGCGAGGAGCCGTGCCCAGTGGTGACCCTCAAACTGTGCCCCAGACGAGGGCCAGGTCCTCTCATCCACTGCTGTGTCCCCTGTGTGTCACCAGGGTTTCAGCACCCGGTGCAGCACCCTGCATGGCCCCCATGTCCCCCCAGATGAGTGCAGGCAGCTGCAGGGACATGGCCAGCACTGCCTGGGACAGGGGACAGTGGGGTGGGGACCGTGGTCCCCACTGCTTGAGTTTGCCCATCTCCCTTTGCTCCCTGCACTGTCATGTCCCCATCCTGTCCTGTGAAGGGATGGCACGGTCCTTGTCCCTTGTCCAGGCTCAGCCAGGGCACTGGCACACCCCACCGTGGGTCTGTCCCTGGCTGGCAGGAGGGAGGGGGCCCAGGGCTGGTCACTGTCACCTCTGCCAGCTCAGGGTGCAACAGGGCCTAGGATGGCTGTGGCATCCCCGGGCACAGACACAGCCAGGGTCCCCCTCCCTTCCCTGTGGGGTTGTTCCCACGTGCAGCAGCGCCAGCCCCGGGGCCGAGGTCACCTGTCCTGTGCCACACCCGTGCGAGCCCGAGCTCCGAGCCGTGCTCCTGACGGCCGCTCTCTCTGCTCTGCCACCAAGGGTCCCGCGGGGCCGACATGAGCCCGTCCCACCTGTCCCCGTCGCAGGGCGGATCCACGCCAGCCCCCGCCGAGGAGATCTGGGTGCTGCGGAAACCCTTCGCAGGTGCGGCCAGCTGGGAGCGGCCGGGGCGGGCCGGTGGCTCCGGCGGGGCACGGCCACACCAGGGCGTCCCCCGAGGGCGGGGCCCAGAGCCCTGACAGCCTCTCCTCTCTGTGCAGGTGGTGACCGCAGCAGCCTGGGCAGCACGGGCAGCGTGGCCTCGGCGCGCAGCTCGGGGAGCGGGCAGAGCGCGGGCAGCGGGGCGCACGCCCTGCACGCCGGCTCCGAAGGCGTCAAGGTAAGGAGCCCCCAAGGTGGCTGCTGCTGGCTGCAGTCCTGCAGCGTTGGTGCCTGCCCTCAGCTGGGATTGGAGCTTGGTGGGTGCTGTGCACTCTCATTGACACCTGTGTGCCACCAGCTCCGCTGCCACCTACAGCGGCCACCAGCGTGTCCCCTCCACCTGGCCCTGAGCGCTGCCTGGGCCTGGGCTCAGCCCCTGGCAGAACATCCCACGGGTGCCTGCAGGGCTGCTGTGCTGTGTCTCTGCTGCTGCTTGCAGAGGCCTCTGCACTGTGCTCTGCATTGCCCTGCCCTGCACACACCGCTGCCACCGGCACGGCACACTGCCACCAATGCACTGCTGCCCACCGTCATGGCACACTGCCACCAATGCACTGCTGCCACCGGCATGGCACACTGCCACCAATGCACTGCTGCCACTGGCACGGCACACTGCAACCAGCACCATGCACTGCTGCCCACCGGCATGGCACACTGCCACCAATGCACTGCTGCCACCGGCATGGCACACTGCCACCAATGCACTGCTGCCACTGGCATGGCACACTGCCACCAATGCACTGCTGCCCACTGGCATGGCACGCTGCAACCAGCACCATGCACTGCTGCCCACCGGCATGGCACACTGCCACCAATGCACTGCTGCCACGGGCATGGCACACTGCCACCAATGCACTGCTGCCCACCGGCATGGCACACTGCCACCAATGCACTGCTGCCACTGGCATGGCACACTGCAACCCGCACCATGCACTGCTGCCACCAGCACACAGCACTGCACTGCACATGCTGCTCCATCAGCACAGCATGCTGCCAGCAGAGCACTGCTGCCACCAGCACTGCACACTGCACCACACGCTGCCCTGCCACCGCTGGCACAACAGCCCCACACTGCCCTGGGCTGTCCCCTTCCCCGGCGATGGCACTGCCAGCCCACGTGCCCTGGCACCCTGCCTGCCCTGCCCACGTCCCCCGGAGCCACACCACGCTGCCAGCCAGGGGGGCTCCGTCTTGTGGGCGCAGGGGACCCCACAGCCCGTGCCGGCAGCCCGGGCTGGGCAGGTGCCAGGCTGGATTCGGGGTGCGGCGGTGCCGCGGGCTCCTGCTGCCGGCAAAGCACCATCTGCTGCTCCCGCGGCTCCCGCTCTCCCCGCTGCCGCCGAAATCTGCTGCAACCCTGCCTGCCCACCCTCGCCCGAGCCGGCAGCGCCCGCAGCACCACAGCACCCACAGCACCCACAGCACCACAGCACCCACAGCACCCGCAGCATCCACGGTACCCGCGACAGCCGCGACACGCACCCCCCGGCCCGCCGGCCCCCTCCGCCCGCCTCACTCCTGCCTGCTCTCCCCCCTTCCCGGGGTGTTTTTCAGCTGCTGGCAACGGTCCTTTCCCAGAAGGCTTCTGCGCAAGAGTCTGCCGTGGGCGATGGGCCGGCCAAGGCGCAGGACATCCCCGCAGGTGCGTGCTGCGGCCGCCCGGCTGCCGGAGCAGGAGGAGCCCTGGCCGTGCCGTGGATCCAGGGATTTGTCTTTTTTTTTATTGCCACGGCACCCGTCGCCAGAAGAAAAACGTGTGGGTAAAAAATGACTCTCTCGCCTTTCGGCTGCTGCCAGGCCTTCTCCTGCCTCGGTTAGTGGGGGCCCGTGGGGGGCGGGGGGCGGCGTGGGGCGGGCAGGGGGGGCACCGCTGCTCCCCGGCCCCTTCCCTTCCCTGGCCCCCCCGCCAGCCCTGCTGGAGCCCGAGCGGGGTCCCCCCCTCGCCACCGCCGCCTGGGGGGCTGCGGGGAGCACGGCCACGCCACGGGGGTGCCCACGCCGCGGGAGCGGCACGTGCCTGGGAACCAGGGGGACAGACGGGAGCTGCACACGTGGGGGTGGGCGTGGGGGGATGCCCAGAGCTGCCCGGGCTGCGGGGAGGGAGGAGGAGGAGGCTGCGGGCAGAGAGACCCGGGGAGGGGGCCGCGCTCCGGGGAGGGGGCGCGCACAGGGAGGGGGGTGGGCGCGCGGGGAGGGGGCGCAGACGTTGCCAGGGGGAGGGGGAAACATGCCGGAGCGATGCAGACACAAGTGGGATGCAGACGCGAGGGAGATGCACACGGCAGAGGGATGCACATGTGAGGAGGATGCCCACGCGAGTGGGATGCAGATGCCCGGAGGATGCACACACAGGGAGGATGCACACACAGGGAGGATGCACACACAGGGAGGATGCACACACACACACGGAAGATGCAGTTGCCGGTGGGGAGGAAGGGGCTGCTCTTGTTCATTCTGATCAGAAACACGAGGCAAAAATTTCAGGACAGCTCCTTACCCTAGAGGGTGGGCACCAAGGGATGCCCGCGGGGGAGTCCCAAGGGATGAACAGTTTGGGCAAGCTTACCTGGCTGGTGGCAAGGCCAGGGGGTTTTGGGCAGAGGGACCCCTCTGGCTGCTGCCTGGGCACCAGGGACTCTCACTGTGGAGGAGAGATCCGGCTGAGTCCCCCTGGGTGCAGCAGCTCGCCTGCTCCTCCCCGAGGAGCAGCACCCTGTCCAGGGCACCGCGGGGTGCTCCGGGCTGCTCTGCTGGGGTGGGTGTCGCTCTCCTGTGCCTGTCTCGGCCCTGCCGACCTGGGGGTGTGGCTGTGGCATCCCGCCCGGGGCAGGGCTCGGCTCTCCCTTCCCAGAGCCCGGGGCTGGGCTGCCCCGGCCCCGCTGACCGCTGCCCCTCCGGCAGGTTCGTCGCGGTCGCAGAGCGTGGCCAGCTCCCCCTACGCCCCCCAGCCCCCCGCCGAGCCCCAGCTGAAGAAAATGGAGCCTCCATCAGAGGGGAAGGTGAGCGGGGAGCGCTGGGTGCCGCGGGGAGCGTGTGGTGGGGACAGCTCGGGGGACAGGGCAGGAGTGGCGGGTCCCCGTCCCCAGAGCTGCCCCGGTCCATCTGTCCCTCTCGCCCCAGAGCTCGGAGGCCGTGTACCAGTGGCTCTGCAAATTCCAGCTGCAGCTCTACGCGCCCAACTTCATCAACGCTGGCTACGACATCACCACCATCAGCCGGATGACGCCGGAGGTGGGGCCGGGGGCGGTGGGAGGGAGGCACGGCCGGAGCAGGGCGGCACTGACCCTCCCTCTCTGCCCCAGGACCTCACGGCCATCGGGGTCACCAAGCCGGGGCACAGGAAGAAGATCGCCTCCGAGATCAACAACCTCAACATCCCTGAGTGGCTGCCCGAGTACAAACCGGTGAGGGCTGTGCAGGGCTGGGGGACAGAGGCCACGTCCGTGGTGACAGCGAGTCCCCCCCGCCCTTCCAGGGAGGAGTGGCAGTGGACGGGGGTGGGAGCTGGCTCCACGGTCCCAGAGCTGCCCATGCCCCCTCCTGACAGCTCCCCAGGGACCACCAGGCTGGTGCCAGCTGTCACCCATGTGGGTGTGGCACTGTATCCCCTGACAGCCCTCCTGCCCCAATGCCTGGGCACAGGGAGAGGCTTCCCATGGGAAAAGGGCTGGGAATAGCCCAGGCTGCTCGTGGGGCACAGGGACAGCACAGGGACAAGGAGAGTCCCCCGGGGCTGTGATCTCCCAGCAAATGGGATCTCCTGTGTGCCACGGGTGCCTGGGGCAGTGGGGCCAGACCCCGCTGCCAGCTGGTGCTGAGCCGTGCCCCACACCCCACCGCAGGCCAACCTGGCGCTGTGGCTCTCCATGATCGGCCTGTCCCAGTACTACAAGGTGCTGGTGGAGAACGGCTACGAGAACATCGACTTCATCACCGACATCACCTGGGAGGACCTGCAGGAGATCGGCATCACCAAGCTGGGTAAGGCCCCCCGGGCTGGGTAGGGCCCGCCCCTGGGCGGTGACACTGATGGCATGTGCCGCCCCCAGGCCACCAGAAGAAGCTGATGCTGGCGGTGAAGAAGCTGGCGGAGCTGCAGCGCGCCGAGCTGGGCAAGTACGAGCCGGGCACGCTGAAGAGGAAGGCGTCGGGACCGTGCCCAGAGGTGCTGGCCATCGAGTCCCCCCCGCCGGAGCCGCCCGAGTGCCAGTCGCCCAAGATGACCACCTTCCAGGACAGCGAGCTCAGCAGCGAGCTGCAGGTGGCCATGACGGGCGAAGCCCCCGAGGAGACCCCCGAGAAGGCGGTGAACCCCGCGGCCCCCGGGTACCGCTCGCCGCCGGGGCTGGGCGGCCGCGCCCGCCTGATGAGCAGCTCGCAGGAGCTGCTGGGGGACGGCCCGCGGGGCGCCCCCGCCGCCTCCTGCGCCCGCGGCCCAGGAGACCCTCGAAGGGACGGCCCTTCTCCATGGCAGAAAGCGGCGGCTTCCACCCGGAGAGTGTGGGATCATAGCTCAGAGGTGTTTCGAGTGTTTCCCCCCTCGCCGCGCTTCAGCAGAGCGCTGCAGCCTGGCGCCGGGGAAAGGTCCGGTCCCGACGGGAAAAGTCGCGGGGACGGGACCAACGCCGCAATCTGGCGTGCATTGCTGCTTGCCGCTGGGAAAGAGCATCGGAACTCGCCTTTTTTGAGTCTGTCGGGGGCCGAGACGCCGTCCCGGTGCTGGGTTGTACGTGCGGCGGGGTGAGCGCCAAGCCCCCGGCCGCCCGCGCTGTCGGAGTAAACGCGAATCAGCCTCGGCTGGTTTTGAAAAATGCGTTTTTCATCATTGCGTTTGTTTAAAAACATGCTCGGGTTTATATTAAGTACGATCTTCTGTCCATGGGGCTTATAAAGCCCGTATTAGGAAAGCAATTTCTAGCAGATTAGACTCTTTTCCCTAAACGATGCTTTCCCTAAAAGAAAACGGCCCTACATAGGAAGACTTTGGAAAATATTACACGCACGTGAATTGTATGTGTGCCACTCGTTGCCAAAACAACAGTATGCCCCCAAGCATCACGTTTTTCTCTTTTTCAAATATTATTTGCATTCTTTGAGCTAATAAAAATATCCGCAAGGGCATCAAGCAGGTACACGAGAAATGAAACGCCTGTGCTTCACGAACATGTGTGTTCGGTGAGAATGCAGCAACATAAGGAGATAAAGCATATAGAAAAGATACCCGCAAACCTGCTTTGCTCCATGAACTAAATTCCCAGGGTGTCACTGGGCTTCTCCACAGGCGTGTGGCCACCGCCAACATCTCCCTACTTGATCTCACAGAGATGAGCGTCTGTTTGCAGTAGACTACGAAGGGACAATAATTGATTATCAACGACTCTGGCACGAATTAAGTATTCTGAACCATAATTTTTACCCCCAAAATAAATCAATAAAATAAACAATCCCTCTTTCATATACGGCAAGAAGCTGGAGAGCACCTCTGCACGACTAAGCGGGAACTGTCTTTATCTTTCTGAGCAAAAACTCAGACCATTTTAATAGCCTTGCCTGGACTCACCTTTTACCTAAGTTTTTCCCAGGAAAGCGGTCGCTTTGTCACCATAGACTTCGGTGTCACGATACACTACGAAAATATCCAAAGAGGAATTTTTAAGAGTTGGAGGTAAAAAAGAAGCATATAGGGAAGCTGCGAGAAATCCACTTACGAGAAGATACGTAGGAGGCAAGGAAGAGTGCCTTTACGAGTATTTTAAAGGCTTCTTAACAGCCAAGAGATGAAATTTGGGATGTCAGAAAAGATGAGTGGCCTCAGACGTGGGGACAGAGGAAGGGCTCCGCTCTTCCAAGGGGAAACGCTGGAGATGCGGGTCTTGAGAGCCGGAAAGGAGCTCGGGGCAGGGCCGAGGCAGGGAGCTGTGGACAGGGAGTCTCTTTTGTCGGGCTCTGCTCAGGTGCAGCAGAGCGCCGAGAGCGAGACAACGCGGGCGGCTGCCGGGGCCGGCGAGCGGCGGGGAGGAGGACGAGCCTCTCCCGGAGCAGCCTCCCGCCGTGCTCCGGTACAGGGTGTTCCAGCCCACGAAGACCCTGATTTACGGAGTTCCGTGCCCAAGCTGTTGATCATACTTGCATATGGTTTACAGCGGCTGTAATTCTTTGCTCATTTACTCAGCTCATCCCCCCCACACACACCTCCTTTTCTCTTTCTCTTTCTTAATTTTTTTTTCTCCTCCGTCAACTCGGGCGATCTCTGCACCCTCTTTCTGATCAGAAAACCTCTGTTTGGGGGAGGAAATGCCTGAGGAAGAGGCCGGGAGGAGAGCGAGCTGCAGCGGGGGTAAGGCGCAGAGGAGCGGCAGAGGGAGGCCGGGCAGGGCCGGCGTGCCGGGGCCGTGGCGGCCGGGGGCCAGCTGGGTGGTCCCGGCTCGCCCGGCCCCCAACCCCGCCGAGGAGACGGACAGCGGGAGGGAGGGAGGGATGGAGGGATGGTGGGAGAGCGGCGGCCCGGCTGTGCACCGAGCTGGCCGTCCCGGCGCAGGGCTGGCAGCCGCTCCCGGCCGCGCTCCCCGGGGCAGTCCCGGAGGGCACGGGCTGCCCGGCCACGGCGTGCGGGGGCACAGCGGCCCCTTCGAGTGTGCGAGGGAGAAACCAGGAGCAAACTCTCCTCGCTGAAAAAGACTCGGAGCAGATACCACGGACGCAGTCCATCAGGGCAGCGCCTGAAACAGGGATGTCTGAGGGAGCACGATTCCCACCTTGCCTCCACCCTTGACAAGGGCTCCACAATTTCCATTCCTCGCCGTCCGTAAGCGGCCACAAGCCTTAATATACACCGTGATACAACATAACACACGGATCCGCCGTTTCACAGACGCGTATTACATTTCGGGGGGGTAAAGCCCAAACCCGCCGTGCCTCACAGCTGCCTGTCCCCGCGCCCACCGGAGACCCTCGGCTCGCTGTCCCGGGGCCCGGCTGGCTGTCCCGGGGCCCGGCTGGCTGTCCCGGGCCCGGCTGGCTGTCCCGGGGTCCGGTTCGCTCCGCTCTCCCTGCGCTGGCCGCGGCGGAGCCGTCCCGGCGCTGCCGGTGGCCGGGCTGCCCCACCTAGAGGCGGCCTGGCCGCACTGCCCGGGCCGGGGCTGCCCTCGGGCTGCCCTCGGCCTCCCGCACTGCCCGGGCCGGGGCTGCCCCCGGCCCCCCGCGCTGCCCGGGCCGCCCGTCGGGGCGCTGGTGACAGCGGGGCTGCGGCGGTCAGGGCAAGGCCGTGTGGACACACGGGTGCCACAAGGCACAGCCCCGCTCGCTGCCCGGTACCCAGCGACAAACCACGGCGTGGGCCGGACAGCGGGAGGGGAGCCCGGCCGGCGGCGCTGTGGGGTGGCTTCTCTCAGCCGCCTGAGCCGTTTTGCTGCCAGGTGAGAGGCAGCCCCATGCATATGACATGTGGGGTGATGAAATGGGGAAAGATACGTTCTGCTCATGGGCAGCCTGTGAAAGCCTTTTTATCACATGTGAAAGCACAAGGAAAGGTGGCTGCAAAACCTTAAAAAAGCCTTTTTAAAGAGCACAGGCTTTCTACATAATATATAACTTTGTATAAAAAGACCCAGATGATCCCCTGGGTAGGAGTACATTGCACTGGGAAAAGGAAACGTTGTAACTTTTCCTTCAGGGTAGGATTTGCCCAGTATGGGAAAATAATTAGTGGTTTAATCTCCATGTGCCAGTTCTGGGGCAGAGCCAAGCTAGCACAGTACCACTTCTGCCTTCCAAGCTCTTCTCAGCTCTGAGGCAGGCCAAGGAGTTTCATGGCCAGGGGCTACCACACACTGTAGCCCTCTTGGCAGCACCTCCCAGAGCCTGCGTGGTGGTAGGTATTACTTTTGCCATACCTTATTAGAGGTGATTTTTTTTCTAGACACAAATTATCTCCCCAAACTAGTTTCCCTCCCAATATACTCAGAGCAGTGCAAATCCTTGCTGAGTCTCCTGCTGGGTCTTCCAGGGACTTAGGTGGAAGACGACAGCAGTACAAACAGTGCTTCCTTCTATAAGGAATTTGAATCCCTTGTTAGTAATAGGGAAGATTTTTTGCATGGCTTTTACCTCAGCTGTGCTCCTCTCTGCTGTGCAACAAAGGCACACAGACATATCCTGGACAACTTGCTGGTTTTGCAGGAAAAATCTTAGGCCATCTGCTTTTGAGCAGGTTTTGACTCTATTTATTGAATAATAATGATTTATTTCCAACCAATGTAACTACATAGTAGGTGACATCTGTGTAGGTGACATCTGTACATCTCTAAACTACATTACTATCAGGATTTCTCCATGTGTTTCATGAGGGACCTCATAAAAGGAACTGCTGCATCACTCAAGTCTTCAATTTGCTTTTTGCAGTTGACATCAGGATTCTGTGTTGTTGCTGAGATGTCAACTGTAAAATGCTTCCAGACTTGAGTGAGAGAAGGATTTATTTTCTACAATCAAGAGAAAAATTTGAAAGATTTTTAGAATTCAAGTGATTATGTGCAAATATAATGCTGACAATGAGAACTTTATTCTCACTAATGTGACAACCTTTTAACAAATTAACTCAGTAGGTTTTAATAGCTGCTTTACAATCCCCTTCATTCCTTATATGGGGAAAAGCCCATGTCCTTTAGGGCTGGGAGGCTCAAACAAAAACACTCCTGCAGGAGTTTACAACCAAACTGAAAAGAATGCTTGAATTTTGCTGGTTGCATATATACAGTGATACAATTTGTCCCAGTTTTATTACTCAGAGATGCTGTTTCTGGGAAAACCGACTCAAATCTCCCTCTTGTTGCTTCATCTTTACACTAACAAGTGAAGGCTTGGCAAGCAGAGTACCAAGCATGAAAATAAACCTACCAACATTTCATTTCACTGCAAGGCAGTTTCTCTGGAATTATTCCTCCTTGCAAGACATTGAAAAGGAAAAGACATGTGGGCTGTCTAACCACATCATGCTCTCAGGAAGGAGTGAAGCTGCATGGTTGTGTCTGATGCTTAGTGCCAGGAGGCAACAAGTTCTGTACACACTGAGAGCCCTGTCCCACAATTGTCTTCAGGCACCACCACCAGCTTTTGAAATAAATCTTCTCTTTGACTGTCTCCTTATTGCTGTGCTAGGTTTCCTACCAAAGAAGCAAATGACTATATATTCCTTATTTTCTGATGTAGCTACCTGTAGAATAGCAATACAACCTGGATAAGATCAGCTTGTTTTACTAACAACAAAAAAAAAAAAAAAAAAAATCACCATATGCAAATGACGAGGTGCTTCTCTCAGTCATTAAGTGAAGCTTTTGTAGACTCTGTATTTAGCTTTTAGTCTGTTTTATTTCAGTCCCTGATAGAAAAAATTGAAGTAGAAATGTCATTTATGTGTGAGTAATCCATACAGTATATCTACTTGTTCTGAACTTTTCCTTATTATTTAGTAGGTAATTTTAATGACTATTCACCATATTGCAGTAGATGCATTTGCTGTGTGCAAGTCTCTAGGCTTTTAAGAACACTTCTAGCACAGATTAATCATTTGATGATTATTTGGTACAACATCATATGAAGTCCAGGTTTCCTTTGCCACCACTTATATAGAAATAATAACCTTTCTTTCTTTTTGTTTGAAGTAGTTGAGCTCACTTTTCACATATGATGAACTAACTTGGTAACTGAATCAATGGCTGCATTGGGGTAACATTTAAATATTTTTATTGCTTCTGATGCTTAGGTAAATCAAGTGAGCCTCTACAGATACTGGCACTGTTTACATTTCTAAAGTGATTTTACCTCTTTTTCTAAGAGTCACCTCTTTATTGCTAGCCAGTCAATAGTTATTTTATATTAATGTTTCTATCCCTTTATTATTCATATCAGGAGCAGACACCCACCAAAGGTAAAATCTGGGAGTGCTTGGGACTTACCTATTTACACAGATCCCCGATTACTCAAAAATTTCAGAATTTGAGATCAAGGACTTATTTGTTTCACATCTTCCTTACACAGAATAGGAAGCCTATTCCTTCCTAGGAGCTGTGGAGATAGGATATGGCATTTCTGTGCGTGTTTTGGGCAGTCTCCTGCATGCAGTGCTGGCTGTTGGGATGGTGCTTTGAGGAGCAGACCTGACTCAGGAGCTCCTATACTGACTCAAGTGTCTCAAACATGGTGTGTTCTGGAGATAAGAATTGTGGGAATCTGTCCTGTTTTGGATCCAGGCCTATGTGATTGACCCCCTGTGCTGGAAGGGCAAACAGAGGTGTTAGAGCACCAGCAGTTGCCCTGGGTCTGGTCCCAGGAGTGCCCATTGTGCTGCCCAGCAGAGAAGGAAGCTAGGCAGTTTAGACCAGAAGTCTCACTCCATAGGAGACTCTGTTCTTTGAAGGGACCCCTGCCTCTCTGAGAGCAGTGTGACACCTCTGATGGAGAGAAGGCCCCCAGCTCTACAGGCTGGGTGATGAGGGTCCATGCCTGCAGCCACCTTGCAAGATCACAGTGTTGGCCTTGCCCAATAACCTGTGGTGGAGCAGCCAAGCCAAGCAGTTTGAGCATGGAGAGCTTGGATCCAGGGTTGAATTTATGAAGTCAGGGCAATTAGCAGGTTCACTGTGTGAGTTGTTTCCACTGGCAATGATTTTGTATGTACAGTGACTGTACATTTCATCTGAACTCAACTTTTACATTACACCACTAATTCTTTTGGCCTGCTCAGTGAGAATACAAATACTTCCATAAACTTCACAAACAAATTAGCAACTCTGTTTTGTTTAGTACACCTGCAGATTTAATTGTCTGGCTGAAAATTTCAAACCAAAAAATCAAATATGACACAAGTTGTCTGCAGGCAATACAGGTGTTGTTTGTATTTTCTGAGTGTTTCTTCAAGGAAAGAGACTTTGAGCATGTTGGTTGTGGATGACTACAAATAAGCACCTTGTCTTTTCCTTATGATACTAAATTCTGTGCTTTCAGAATTTCTTTCTTCATTAGGGTTTTTTTTTTTTTTTGCCTAATGTTAGATATTCTGAATTTTAGATTGTCTCCTGAGTAGGTTCTTAGGGTATTCCTGTTGTAGAAGTAGCTATTTCTAGAATTTATTTTAGACATGTTTTGGGATTTATCTAACAGAAAAAAAATAGGCAGGTGACAGATGACAAATAAAAACAAGAAATATGACAAAAGCAGTTTGTCACCCATTACATGACCAAGTGTAAGTGAGATAGTTGGACAAGTATCCAGTACTAAAGGATTCCTGTGATTTAGTGGAAAACTCTTGTGATGGGAGATGGACAGAAATGTAGGCGGACAAAACATCAGTTATGGATTCCTTGGAAAACCAATAAAATCCTTTTGTTTCTCCAAGTTTTCCACAACTAAAGCCTGTAAGTGAAAAGGAGTAGAGGAGTGGTGTCTGGAAGGAATATTTCCAAGATGGCAAACTGTGATATCCTGCACTATGGATAAGGGTATTTTTGGCAGGACAAATGAGAGCTTTCTGCTCTCCCTGCTTTGGAAGGAGGGTAGTCTGTGGTGTGACCTTCTGGTGCTTCATAGTATCATCTGTATTTCATGAGAGCTGATTAACTACCCCATGCTTTTATACATGTACTCTTAGGTTTCCAACCCTGTACAGGACCATAGTCAACTGCTGCCTCTAGGAAGCATTAAAACACAGGCTTTGGTCCAAAATGTTGCTATCAACTCTCATATCTCTGGAGGACTTCAGATATGTCTACGTTTCTTTCACACACTGTACACTTTGTGCAACACCTCGCTGTCAAAGACTGTTTTGCACAGGATATGCTCCCTCATCAGGAAATACAACTCAACAAAATGAATTGTTACACTTTATAGCTCCAAAAAGATGTCTGCAGTATAGTCTTCTGCAAAATAAGCAACAAAGCTGTTGTAGTCCAAGATCTTTGAACAGTTGTGATGATTTGGTCTGGCTGATTGAACATTCCAAACACAGATGGTATATATGTCTATGGATCAGTCATGGATATCCATACCTCTGACTTTACCCATCGTTGTCATGCAGGGAAAAATCTCCTGCAGGCAAAGAACCTTCAAGTACAATAATATTTCTTTCACAGAATTAAATTTATCTATTTTATCTCCTTGACATCTAACTGTAGCAAACCTCTGCAAGCATAAGACCTAAATGTTGACCCTGAATCCCTGTGAGCTTGGCAGGCTCTGGAAGAGCAGCAGCATGCTGGAGGGGAGAGTGGACATCCTGCTGTCTGTGGAGGATATGGAAGAACTTCCACCTTCCAACCCCAAGTGCCTTGCTCCTTGGCCTGCATACAGCCAGGTGCAGCACTGCAGCTCCTGGGGCTGCTTTCTTCCTGGTGGCTTCAGAAGCAGGCCCAGGCAGCTCAGGTACCTGCTTTGGTATAAGGTAACTGTTCCTTTTACAGAGGATATTTCTATGTCAGAACAGCTGGACAATGAAATAGTGAGATCCTTTCAGTGAGGAGGAGGCAAGTCTAGCAGCTGAGGAACTGAAAAGACAGTTCAGTGTCATGGATCTCTGCATTGTTTTGTTCCAATAGCCCCAGCCCTTAGGACAGGGTATGTGGTAGTGGTACTTATGAGCATCACAGTGCCATACTTTTGCATTTAATAAACTGCTTTTCAGAGAGTGTTGATTCTGGGACTCATGATAAGACCAACATGTTAATGGGTTGTTACTGGCTGTAGCTTGCTCAGACACATATCCCTTGTCATGTGTCCCAGCATCTGGGCCCCAGCTGACAGAAAAATCCCCTGTGCATTTTCTCCAAGGGGCAGAAAGGGTTCAATAATTTCCTTGAAGAACAGGGTCTATTTTCCCAGCTTCTGGCTCAGCTGCTTTTTGATGTTGAGTCTGTCCCAGTTCTTGTTTTCTGCATCCTGGAAGCCCAAAAGGTGATTCCAGTCACATCAGAATTAACTGAAAGAAATAAGGATGGCTCGGGAAAAACGGATTATGATTGCTTTACTTGATATTTGCCCAGCTTCTCTCATCATATTGATTTGAAGAAGCTAGTACAAATAAGGTAAAGGCCCCCTAGGTAAAGGCTAACCTGGTTCAATGTCAGTACATCCATGTACTTCTTTCATCCACATAAGTTCTTGGTCATGCAAAGAAGACTGAGAGGAAGGAAGAATGGAGTTGAAGAAAGGACTTTTTAAGAAATATAAGGAGCACAAGGGCAAAGGGAGAGATCACATTATATGTGGTCACAAACTGATGAGGGGAAGGGAAAGGGAAAGGAAAAGGACAAGTGGAAAGTAAGAGAGAACTGAGGTCTGAGAGGGATCCTGTGAGAGAATTGAAGTGCATGGATGGGAACAAATGGACATTGAGCAGTGAAAGACAGGTCAAATGAGAAGTCAGGATGGTGGGAATTAGACTGGAAAAGTGCTAGGAAGAGAGGGCTAGAAAATGAGAGAAATCAGAAGGACATAAGCAAGGAAACAGAATGGAATGTGTGGCTTCTATTAAACCACTAAATCTAACTCATTACACGAGGAAAAAAAAAGTTAAATGCACTGATGTGTCTATGAAAATTGACCCATGTTATATGAAATTTAATATTTCATCTGGAAACAAAACACTTGATGGATTTGGGCTTATGCATGGCATACTACACATTCTCTTGGATGCAGAGTTGAGAAAGGTGTTTCTGCTCAAAGTAGTGAATCCTGCCTGTGCTCTGCAGAGCAGCAGCTCAGGAGGAGCTGGTGGATGGGTGGCTCAGGACATTCAGGAGTGGTGGCCCCGGGACCATGCCTAGCTCCTCTCTGGAGCACTTGTGGGTCTTGTCTAACCCGCCGCAGGCTCTGGGCGCTGCAGCGGCAGAGGGATGCTGCCTGTGCCTGCCGTGAGCACCGTGCCCGCAGTTTACCTGGCAGGCACCCGTTGCCATCTAGCGGCTATTGTAGGACTCTCTGTGCCTGGAAAACAGGTTTTTTTCCAACCGAATTGCAGCCGAGCAATTGGGTTTCTAGAGAAGATTTGCACGATTTGCCCCTAAAAGCTCCTAAGTGACTTGCTCAGAAGCTCAGGGTCTGGTGCTTGGAGTGGAGAGTGGGCATCCCTCTGTAGCACCCAGAGTTTGGCCTTGCTTTGCCTAGACAGGTTATTCAGCTGCCTTCTAGGTGTGCCTTTTACAGAAGGAGAAGGCTGGGAAAATCCCAAAAGCAGCCGAATTAGACCTCAGCCCTGCTGGGCTGGCTGCCTTACTGGCATTTGGGAGCTCAGCAGCGCCAGGATCTTCACTTCTCACTTTTTATGATTCTGGCCAGATTATTGGAATAGGCTTCAAGTCTTTTGTCAGTGTATTTTAGTGTATTTTAGTATTTTCACCTTGTCAGTGTATTTTAGTATTTTCACCTTGCTAGATCCCAAGGTGAACAAGACAAAATACTCTAGCCTTGGGCAAGCACAGAGCGAATATTGGTCCAATGGGTATGCTGCACTGGCTCCAGACCATTCCCCTCCCCTGGTCTCTGAGAACTGAAGACATGGTGCAGATGAACAGGTAAAGACTGATGCCCTGGAGTGTGAAAACAAAAGTAATTTGACTCCTTTTCCTTTTAGAGCCGCCAATATCTTTCAAATTTTTTTTCCCTGAAGAAAAGAGGTTGTAAAAGCTGAGAAAATTTGAGAAAGGTGAGAAAAGAGGGAGAGGAGTGAAAGAATCAGATCTGTGAAGCATGACCTCTACTCACTGCTGTCTTTTAAAAATCTCAATACTTCAAGACATCAAGTGGAAAAATCTGAACAAAAGAATTAGGAGAGCTTACTTGGAAAAGTGGAGTACCTCCCTTGCCCATTATACTATTTTCTTGAAAGGGAGACCACTATGAAGGAATGGAGGAATTTTCCTTCTCTGTCTTATAGTGCTCCTCAATACAGAACATCCCCAGATCCTTTACTGTGGTAGCATCTACTTGTCCTTGTGTTCACTTGTGATGGATTGATTTTTCAGTTTTGTGTTATTGCCACTGTGGTGTATAATCATCACAGCAAATAATAACCAATTGTACTTTGAGTACTTATCACTTACACACTGAGCTTGTTGTTTTCAGAAGAAAAACTTCCCAATTTTGGAAATACTGTAATACTGTAATACTGTTCATACAAAACTGTATGAACATCCATCATGAGGTGATAGTGGTAACTGGACAGTATTTTGTTCATGCAAGAAAGATGAAGCTCACAATATTTCTGTAACAGCAAAGCTTTGTGCATGTGTGACATGGCACAGCTGCCGTTTCTTCTTTCTTGGATGCACTTGAAGAGGATCCTTGTGTCTGCTAGCTCCAGGCTAAGGCAAACCAATGCATTCCTGCAAAGTACGACTGCAGGGCAAAAATCTGAAGTTGTTGTATGAAGCACACACCCCCCCCCCCCCCCCCACACACACACACCATAGATGTTCTATAATGAAAAAAACTCCCAACCTTCTATTTTTTTAAATGCTGAATTCTCTCCTTTTTTAATATGTTTATTTCAAAACAGAAGAAAGCTTTGCTTTATGCTTCTGCCTAAATCGAGGGTTTTGTGCTGTTCTTTTTTTTTTTTTTTTTTCCTGGTGGAAAAGAGGGAAGGAAAATATATGAGCCACTGAAAGCAGAGGACAAATACAGCTTTGATTTTTGAAAACAAAAAAGTAACAAAAGTAGATCAAGCAAAATGCAGATGTCAAGGGGGTGGGACCCTGCTGTAAAGAGGGTCATACAGGGAATAAAAGGGAAAAATTGCAACAGAGAATTTCAGGTTAGAAATAAATTCTTTCAATCTAATCAGCAACGAGGGTTGAGTGACATGGGGGTGGTGTGTGTTTTACCCCTGTGGGACCTGGTTAGACATCACATACTTGAGACAACCTGCCCAGTGGATCAGCCAGTCTTCTCTTCCCCCCATCCTGTGGCTGATTCCCAGAGGCGTTGGTGCCAAACCTTCATCATGGACCAACTTCTCACAGCCTCCAGCCCCCTCCCTGGTGGTCCTGTTCCACCCAGCAGTGTTGGCAGCAGGGTGTGGAAAGAGCACAACCTCCAGGGCTCCCTGGGCTCAGTGGCCCTTCATGCTTATATCTGGTGGCTCCTCTTTTCCACTTTCATGCCAGTCTCTGTCCCCCAGGCCCTCCTCTAATCCAGAAAAGGAGGTGGCATCTTACTGGGAATGAATGACTACCATTTTACTTTGATTAGAGCTTCCCCAAGAGGCTATTTCCTATCATCGAGGACCACATAGAGTTCTAAGTTCAAAATTAGTTGAAAGAAGTTTTATCATATGTTTTATTTTTTTTAAAGTGGCCTTATATTGCCTATTTACTTAGCCTGAAAAATCCTGAATAAATAGAGTTAAATAAGCACTATATTACTGAGCAATTCTTAGCTCTTGTTGATATAAAACTAGCAGAATGAACTTATCATTGTCTGAAAGGAAACTCACATTCCAAATCTCTGCTTGCTTTGGGCACCAAAGCGGGAATGACTATTTAATTTTAACATTTTCAAGTTTATATACTGGAACTGATGCTGGAGTATCCTGAATGCGATCACAGAGCATTTTTCTTTCATGTATTCCTCTTTATTAATTCATTTTAATGTATGTTGACTTATATAAATCATTGCACAGCATGTGTGACATGTTACAATGAAATCTAGAAAAGAAAAAGATATCATTGGAGGGCTGAGCTCTCCAGCTGACAGTAGGACTGATAGCTTTGATACTTCTCTGTTATTCATTCTCAGTTACATCCTCAGTACATACAGAGGTACAGCCAGTGCCTGGCCTGTTTGGCTGTGTGATCAGCAAAGGAGTTGTGTTTAAAAGTACAGCTCAATTTTGGTCTATTCATGTGGTTTGCAAGGGCCCAAATCATTCTGAAATACGTTGTAGAGCTTTTTCTACTTCAGCTATATCCCCACCAGCTAGTTAAGGTGGGTAAGAGCTGCACTGTGTCTATGGCTTAGCCGGAACCTTCCACAAGGAAAAGCCCCAAATGGAGCTCACCAGGACTACAGCAGGCACTTGATCTCCAGAGTGAACTGACAGAAAGGTTTATGTTACCCCAGTGGAAAGCACAGTTATTTTCAGCTTATCTGGTGACATCAGGGACCAGGGCTCTGAGACAGCTTTCCTACACTTCAGGGGACCTGAGCTTGCTGATATGAGATGTTGATGATGAGGGCAGAGATGCACAACTTTCAATTGCCTGTGTAATTTGTTGTCAACCCTAAACAAATACACATTCACAAAAAAAACCCCAAAAAACCCAAAAACCTCCATCTATTTCCTCATCCTTGGTGATGCATAATCCATCCTTCTTTCAAGAAGCCTCTTTGCTTTGTCAGTAGAAAGGATAAACCCCACAAATTACCTCACTCTTCACTTATACACCAATTATTGATAGAGAGGTACCATAAATGCATTGGAGAGCTAATGGTGCACCAGGATGATGATCATAAGGGCACTCAAATCCATGGTACAATGGGAAGGCGATTTCACAGCCCCTCTCTGCCACATGGACATCTTTGTGCAGGCAGCAGCATTTGCCCAGCAGCTGGCTTAATAAAATGATCACATTAAAAACTAATCTGCAGCTTTGTTTTGTAGAGGTAATTTCAAGCTCCCTGATTCAGCAGTCACAGGATTGTACAACTCGACACTGGCATGGAGAAAGGCCCTGGCCAAGGGGCAGAAAAGGGAAGGTGAAAAGTGCCTTGCAGTTACAGCCTGAGCATGCAACCCCACCCCTTGGACAGTCAGTGCCAAAAATCTATTCCTGTCCTACTAAGTTATGGCCATTTCAAATCGTATTTTTCTTCCTCAGTTGTTTGGCAAGAGTGTTATGTTCCTAGCTTTAAATACAGCTATCCAGGGACTCCCAGCAAGACATTTATTTTTATTATGTTTTTCTTTTGGACTTTATTCACAAAGCCAGCAAGGATAACTAAAAAGCTGAGATTTGAAAGAGGAAGGGAGTTTAAATGAGAAATACCCTTTCAAAGAATTTAGGTGATACATCTTGAAAAAGAGACAAGAATGGAGATGGAATTTCCTTGGTGTTTAAACTTTCATGTTTTAGTAGAAAAAACCCCATCCTGTTTGAAACTGACCCCAGATTTTTGAGAAGCTGGTGGAAGTAATGGAGTGTGACATACATAGCTGGGACAAGGAATATGCTGGAAGAAGCGAGCACAGTATCTTTAAGAAGTTGCCAAGACCTGCAGAAGGCTGACATGGGCAATTTCCTCCAAACTGAAGCTACAAGAAAACGAAATAGACGGAAGGTTGCTGAAATTGAAAGTATGAGTCTTCTGAGCTTCATACAAAATGACTGAGCAGGTCATTATGAGGATACTGGAATTATCAAGAATTTGGAGTAGGTGTGTGCTGTATGAATGTGCAGTCACCTTTGTCAAGATGGTCCCAGTAAACCTTAAAACTGAAAATTTTAATGGGAAGAGAATAGAAGTATACCAGTTACTTTCACTCTTTACAATATAAATAGGTACAGCTTCAAGGAAATCAAAAGCTGCTTTGGCAGGATATGTAAAGGCACTCGGTGTATCCCAGATTCTCTCTCTTCAGACCAGTGATGCTCAGCGTTGCAGAGGTGCCAATTCCTCTTCCAAAAGCAAGGGAGTACCAAAAGTCTGTGGTGGCAAATGATCTTTTCCTAATGCAGAACCTGATACAGGTATCAGACTTAGGCCACTTTTAGGTGTAGACACCCAAGTTGGTGTTGGACTTGCATCACAGTGAACATCTGCTGATTGTCACTACGACCAGGAGCACCTGCTGCTCTTGATTGCTAAGTGTTATGTGACAAAATTTTAACGAATTTCTGGGGAGATTAAAGCAGCTCAGGACCTTATGCAGCCTCTGAGGGATTGGAGCCAGAGATTGTTCTGTATAGGATAGTCTTGGAACATTGGTTGAGAGAGAAGAAACAGTAGAAGTGTATTTGGGATGGATGTCACAGACTAAGCCCTGCCTCCCTCAAGAGAGAAGTAGACGTGTTACTAGAGAAGCTGTTGGAATAGAAAACTGAGGCACTCAGAGATCTGCCAACATCAGCAAAAACCTTGCTCCAGACGATGAGTGCACCTACTGACTTTGGATCATGCACTAGAGGGAAATTTTGCCAGTTGCAAGACTTACAAGATTGCCAGACCCCACCTAAAATTGAAAACTGCAAATTTGTAACTGGTGACCCTCTAGCTGGTTTAAAAACCCACCACAAACAACTGAAAAAAAAAATCCATTTGTGTGATTTAAAAATCTATATTGTACATAACCCCATAGTATTTCAAGTTGAAGACAATTAAGAGGAGTAAATAACCTTTAAGTAGAATGCATTAGAAATACGAAGAGATCCTGGGAACTAGACAACAGCCAGCTGGTAGCACAGGGAGCTGAGGTATATGGCAAGGAGGACTCAAGGTCCTGGTTTTGTAAAACTCTGGGAGGAGCTGAACTCAGTCTGCTGAACCCAGCAGCACATCTCTGCACACTCAGTATTTTAATAATCAGAGAAATGAAGTTGTTCCAAGAGAAGGAACTGAAAGAAGAAACAGCCACTAAAACATAAAAACCAGCCAAGAGGTTTAAAAGTTAATGGGATAGAAGCCTAGCCATGTTATTGCACCAAATGACCCTGAGCAAATCTCTCCACAAAACACTTTCAGGACATTGTTTCATCACAGTGCAGGACAGTATTTTTCTCTTGACCTCTCTAAATTTGCATAGGCTAGGAAAGTATCATTGCTTTATACATATGTCAAGATTCAAGCTGGAGTACAAACCTAACTTCTGAAGAAGATGGGTGTGTGTGATTGTGGCAAAAGATAGTCTTCCTCACATCCTCCCTCTCCCACTTTGCAATTGTCTTTGATGGGCAATATGATTTGGCCCAAGATGAAAACCAGGTGAGAATTGCAGGAGGAGCTGTCACACAAGGAGATAAAATCTTCAAGCAGCTCCCAGAGGTGCTTGCACTTTAATTGTGCGTTCTGCAGAGCCAGACACTGTGAACACTCCTAGCTCTCTTCCTGCTTATATATAAACTCATTATACCTTCCTGTCTTACATTGGCAATATTTACATACTGTATCAGCAATAAATCCAATCATAATCATTCACATAACCAGTGTCAGACTTCTTGTGCCTCAGTCATCTCTCAACTACTCTGCCACAATGTGACTCCTGCTGCACCCAAGGAAAACTGATTCTTCTTCCCCTCCCTGTCTTGTGCTCAGAAGGGCTCTGGGAGACAGAAGGTGCAAGAGAATTGGAAGCTGTGAACATTCAATCATAGAATCACGAAGGCTGGAAAAGCTCTCCAAGATCATTGAGTCCAACCCTTGATCAAACACCACCAGATGAACTTAACCAGAGCACAGGGCCATGTCCAGCCATTCCTGGAACAGTTCCAGGGATGGTGATCCCTGGGCAGCCTGTTCCAATGCTTAACCACCCTCACAGTGAACAAACTCTTCCTTATGTCCAACCTGAACCTCTCAAGTTTTACTTAACTAGAGCAGACCAGGACTGTCCCTGTAAAGTGCAATAGTAATTTAGATGACACTTTGAAACTACTAAGCAAAAAACCAAAAAAATTCCCAATATGGATTAACAGTGATGTGGCCTAGCATAAATGTCTATTTTGTTGACAAGAAAGAAGCTGGCAGCAAGTGAAATATGCATAAGCTGAAAGTTTGTGGAATTGGCAGTTTTTACCCTCTCTTGAAGTAAAAGTGGCTGTCCTGCAGAAAGATAATTCTTCTAATGCTTTCATATTACAGAATAATTTAATCAATGATCAAAGATACATTACGTAGACAAGATGTTCCCAAATGTTAATCCTAAATGTTATCCATCACTACGACAGTAGGCCACGTCCTAGGAGCTTAGCTTTGAGAGACTGACACTGATCTTCAGAGCTGTTTATCTACTGAGATATCAGACAAGAGCCAGCCAAAAGGATGTGACACAAGTCAGAGCTTTGTCCATCACACGATGAGCTCTGCCTGTGAAACAAGCAGGTATGACCTGCCCTGGGGCAGGACAGGTACTACCAGCAGAGAGAATAAATGATAATAATGTACAGTGCAGTGGCAGGGATTCCTTAGGAACCTCCTCAGCAACCTCACCACTGAATTCAGGTGTAAGGAAACAAATGGAACAGGTGCAGGGAAGGGTCCAAATCCCATCTAAACTCTGGAAAGTGCCCATGGAAAAACAAGCAGTTCAGCCCGTTTAGCCTTACAGAAAAAAGGCTGAGACAAAATATACAACTTTGGTCTATGCATACTGCAGGGACCAAAGGGAAAAAAATGGAAAAAAGGAAAGATTCAACTTATCCTACAACTGTGCATAAACATCAGTAACATACAGGAATATATCAATCAGTATGCTAGCAAGGTATGTATTAATATGGCAGCAGAGCTAAGGCAGAGAATAAAAGGAATTAATTGTCAGAGCTAAGATTTTCTTCCTTCAGACCAATGTCAATTTGCTTAGAGAAGTATTATGTGAGCACTTTTATAATGTACTAAGGCAGGCAAACAGCTACACACTTTCCCTACTGTTTACATATCTAAAATATAAGCACTTGTGAACATTTTTTAAAGATGCTAATCAGGTAAAACTTATAGACATGACTCCAACCAGACACATTTGTAAAGACAAGATCCATGGTAAAACAAAGGAAAATAAAATATGGCAACTCAGATTTTTGGCAAACATTTTATATTTTTTTATATAAAAATCTCAGTAAGAAACCTAGCAGAATATCTGACCGAAACATCTGCCTTACAACAAGTTCAAAAAAAACCTCACAAAAAAAAGAGAAATAAAGAAAAAAAAAGTAAAATTCCAACCCCCAAAATATTTTTTAATTATAAACCAGAATATCAACAAAACACTTAAAATAATCTCAGATTGTTTGGCAATTCATCACATCATAACAAGAGACACATTTGATCATAAGAAAAGTTTAACTTTATATACAACTTCACTTGAACATTTGCTCTTACCAGAGTTAATATACATTAAAAAAAGATTCTGGCAATAATACCAGCTTCTGTTTTTAATACCTGTGTATAAAATGTAACATAAAATGCTGAAGCTCTATAGTTAGGAGAAGTGACTTTTCATTTCAATGGGTCCCTCTTTGTTGAAAAAGATAAATACTGAAAGAACAGGTGTTTAGTTGCAAAATAAAATTGTTTCATTTTAGGGTGATATTGGTTGACTGTGAATAAATGTAACCTAGTACTATTTATTTCTTGAAGTTGGTAGTAAATTTACAAGTGAAAATATAATCTAGTAAGATTACATTTTAAATGTCACACCTTGTCACAAATGTGAACAGAAAGGAGCCAAGTCCCTTTCACTATGCTAAACTACTTAAATGCATGCGAGAAAAATATTTTACCAACTGTCTGAGCATATTTTAGAGAACTTCAGATTTTAGACAGCCCTGGGGGAGCAGAGGGGAAGTTTCCTACTGACATCTGCATAGAATGTAAAATATATAATTAAAAAACCCTAAGGTATATACTAAAGTTTACAGACCAATGCTTTCCATATAATAAATAAAATGTCCATCATTGATTAGATTCATACACAGAGTAAAATACAACCTATTTTTACAAGTTTATGTACAAAGTCTATTAGTAGGCACCCGTGTGCCTTATGGGTTGGAAGCATCTGTATTAGCATGTCACATTGGGAAACTCCAACTTTCCAAGTCAGTGATAAAATATATAACTACTTTGTTTTTCATTCAGATACAAAGTAAACTTATTTTTCATCTGAAATAAATGTACATAATATTCTGTATAAACAATAGTTTATAAAGCTGTTTAAAATGTAACTTAAAAGTACTGCATTGTTTAACTTAGAGCTCTGAAACAAGCACGTGCAAATCCCTTTGCTTTAAAAAAAATAGAAGCACAGATGTTTGTTTTCCTTCTGACTCTTCCAAGAACAGTACTGGCTGGTAAAAATTATCGTTTTGCTTTCTTTAACGGCGTCTCCTCTGTTTTCTGCTGGCCTTTCCTCCGTACCACTGTTGGGCTGTCCTCCCTTTTACGCTTGGCAGACTGCACCTTTAACCTGAAAAGCATATTGACAATTATTTTCACAATGGCAGAGCCTGTAAAAAAAAGAGTGGTCAAACACAAGTCTATTCAAAGGGCTGAACTAAATTGTCTATCTCTGATGAACTGTCCATCTCTGATATATTCTATAAAAGCTTACTGCTAAAACACACTTCTTAACAGGATATGGGGTACTAATTCTGTATGTTGGAGAGTGCTCCATATGCAGAATTTGGGGCTAGAATTCTCCTTCTTCCTTCTCTTTCCACTCTGGAAAGGTTTGTGGATTTATAACAGAACATAATGGACCTCATTACCCTGTCCCCCATCTCACAGAGACAGAACAGCAGCAAGAGTGTCTCAAGCCCTGCACGCACAGGAGGGAGTAAAGGGCAGACACCATGTAACCTCACCCTGTGCATTCACACACCCATCTACATGCTCACCCAATCTCAGCTGCAACTAACTGTACCTGGGCTTAAACTCTTGGCCATTCACACCACACAAAACAATGGAGCTGCGGTGAGCTGCTCTGACAGCCATCAGTGCACAAGGCACATGTTCTCCAGGGTCAGCCTGAGGACACTGACTCATTTCAGAACGGATGACAGCTACACCTGCTTGGCATGCCACACATTCTACTGGTAAACTACAAGATGCAGAGCAACTGTGCATCTTATTTGTTACTTATTCCCTTGGGTTTCTGCACTGTGATCTCAGCTTTACAAATTAAAAAGTATACCAGGAAAAGAGGGAAAAGGAAATATATTCAAATTTTGGTATAAGGGCTCTCCGAGTTTATTTTCTTTTTATCAGCTGATCTTAGCTCTTAGAATCATTAGAATCATGTCATATTTAGCTTTAACCTGAAGTACCAATGCTCTTACCCCCCATCCCAAAAAGTATCACAGCTGAAGTTAAAATACTACATAAACAGCATTTTCAGATTCTCCCAAGAGATTTCTAAGGATATAAAGAAAAAAATCTAGTCTTCCAAATGTCAAATAAAGGAAGAAAAAGAAAAAATGTAAACAGAAGAAAATCCTTTAAAAGCTTTTATATATCACTCAAGAACAGAACAAAACTAGTCTGCTGTTCAGATTTTGAAGTGGTATGTTACATATAAGGAAAGGATCACTGCAGTGGCTTTCAAAACAAATACTCAAAGTAGATTCAACTTTAATACTTACTGTGTCAGTGGAGGAGATTTATTAATTTTTGTATCACTTGGAGATCTTTTTTTAGCTGCTAGTTTCTGTCGTTTTCTAGGAGAAACTGAACTTGGACTGCTGCCCTTAGAAGTTGCACGTGTGGTTGGCTTGCTGGGCTGCTTTCTGTAATACAAAAGAATGATGAATTTATATCTAACAAAATACTTTCACCAAGTCAATTTCTTCTTGCATTCAAAGTGCAGATAATTTAGACTGCACAGTATTTGCAACAAGTAAATCAAAGTTGCCAAAAGAAATGGTGAAAAAACTGCTTTTGCCTGCTTCAAGACACACTGCGACACTAAGCTGCGTATTTCTGTATCAAATGTAGAATCTCAAACATAGAATACCATTGGTATTTACAAAAAACACCCCAAACCAATCCATTCCAAATCTTGCAATATTTTTTGTACACAAATGTCTGTGTTTAAAAGAATATCTTGTAGTCTGAATTCACTCATATAAGCTTTGGTATCCATAACTTCAGAAACATGAAAAACTCGTTATTGGGGATTAGTTCCATAGTTTAGAAAACAGGTGATTTAAGTCAGAGAAATCAGGCAATGCTGAATATGAAGCAGCATCCTCTTCCACAGAATTATTCCCAAATGCTACTATTAAAATGCAGACTGTATGGAGCACCTTTAAGGTAAGATGCTTTGTTCCAATCAGAGCTTGAAAGGCAGCATTGGAAATCTGAGACCCCAAATGTATAAAAAAGTAGATGTTTCCACAAGCAACAGAATAAATCCATAAATACCTAAACCTTTGTTACAATTTTAGAGTTAGCAATTATGTGAGACTAAAGGAAGTCCCTTTGCATTTACCCAACACAAAGCTATTGTTTATCAAGTGGTAGTGGTAAACCTTCAGTTTTTATGTAAATGAAGAAACATGTAACAATTTCAGTACTGAATCTGAAAGTAATCAGTTCAAGAGCACTGTGGCAACTGTGCTTCAACTACTGTCCAAAGACTAACATATAATATAGACAACATATCCTTTAGAGGGATGTAGATACGGTCAACTGAAAGTAGTCCCACCAACGACATAAAAAAAAGCCTGGATTTCAATTCTTTTTTGAAAGAGAGCAACACAAATCCAAACTTCCCAAAGCTGCTATGTTTCATTGTTTCCACAATAAGATCAAGAGGATGAGCTCTGCTAGAATTCAGTATGCCTACAAAAAGGCAGACCAGTGCTAACTGGTCAGACGAGGCAGACGAAGAACAGCCTCCTGAAAAAGAACTCTTGCTTCCCACACTTGTCTTTCACAGTAAGATTGCTCTCCAAGCTTGCAGAGCACCTTACTCGAAATTAAATCCTCCAGTACTGCAAATTCATGTATTTAACTTGGACAGTACTTACAGAAACAGACAGGGATAATTATATTTTCACCTTGTTCCAACACCAAATGGTGAATTGTACAGCTCTGATGTTTCATTTTACCCATCAGAACCAAGTGTCCTTAAACTCAAATTCTGAGGCATCACTAGGATGAGGAATGCCAACAGGATCAATTCTTACCTTGTTACATATTCAAGTATGCCTTTTGAGACCCTAATAGCTTCCCCTAACCTCACCTTTTGTCTCTTCATTCCTAGAAAAGTGGTACTAGAATTACAATCAAAATTGTTTGGGAAGCTTGTATCAATTTAAAACAAACAAGAAAAAGGCAAAAAGAGGAAATAACTTCTTCCCTGCAACAAACACCACAACGACTGAGAAAATAGAAAAAAGCTTGTTATTGGAGTCTCTACACAGTTACCTTTGAGCCTCTAATCTTGTGGCTGATCTAGTTGTGGCCCCAGAATGTGCATCATCATCTTCCTCACCATCCTCTTCCTCACCTTCCTCTTGCTCTTTTAGTTCATCTTCAGAAGACGTTAATTTCCGACGTTTCTTCTCTGGCTCCAGTGTTTCTGTCCATTTAAAATTTTACACATATGCTGTAATTTCCCAAAAGGCCTCCAAAAGGACACGAACACGTAATTTAGAAAAGGTATTCTAGTCACAAGTCCCATTTTCAGTAAGTAATTTTCCATTTCCTTCATATTTCAACATTTTTAATTCACACTTGTTTGACTTAATCTTGCTAACACATTCACCAAGTTTACTTACACAGCTCATAGCTAGAATTCATAGAAAATTCATGAGGCTTTATAGAAGCATCTGGGATGTAGCAATTCTGACATGAGATTACAGCAATTTACACATATTTACATAATATTTACACTAGCTGTAACTCAATGATTTTTCCTCAAGAAAGGAAAATTGAATAAAGCTTATCTTGCTGCTATTAGTAAACAGAAAGGCACAGCAGTGTTTTCTTATTCTGTTAGGAGTAGCACAGTTTCTCATGCTTTTACCCATTTCCTCTGATTGAAGCAGAGGACGCCTGGGCTTTCTTCCCCTTTTACGCACAACTGTTTCTGCTTTCTCAGCTTCATCTTCCTGAAAAAGCAAAATGGAACCATGTAAGCTAAGAACTATTTACTTTACATAGAAGACAGACATTTTTTCATTACATACTGCTTGTAAATTTACAAATCGCACTTACATTTGTTGTTTCTTTCTTATTAGATATGTCTGCACCTAAAAAAGAAAGAAGAAAACTTGATCCTGAACTTCAAGTCTTTCACCAATCAACTTAAAAGGGAGTTCTTTCATACTCTCTCAACTTTGTGTAAACATCACAGTAACTCAAAAACATTTTAAGTCTCTTTCTAATTTAGATAGCTTTGCTGTATTTTGTTATATACAGAGACTGGAACAATGATTAATTTTTTTAAGTACTAAGGCTTTATATGACTGGCAGTATTTATTGCTTTGTTGCATATGCTGTTTTGTTTTAATGGAAAAGCAGAAGTAAGTTACCCCCTTTAACTACTGTCAACCAATTACAGAATCACAGAAAAATCTGGCTTAGAAGGGACCTCTAGAGGTCACCTAGTCCAAGCTCCTGTTCAAAGCATGGCTAAATTAATTGATTTCATCATACTGCACAAGACCTTTTCAGTCCAATTTTGAAAGTCTCCAAGAACATGGTGCCTCCAGGTGATCTGCTCTAGTGCTTAACTGTGCTCTAGTGCTAAACTAGTGCTAAAACTGTGCTCATGCTAAAGATGACTGAGATGAAGCTCAAAAAGACACTATTTAAAACGTTTCTAGTATGTGAATACATTACTTCCTCTGTTGAAATACTTCTTACTTCAAACTCAGTAATTTTTACAGGCTGGTCTATACATGTTAAAGCAGATTTTTAACTCTACCTCCCATGTCTCAGCTTGGCTTCTCTCCATGGTTACCACTTCTACTCTAACTCTGTGATGAGAGAGATTGTTTTACAAAGCTTTTGAACTCTGTCAAACAGAATTATCTCTAACACTGCAAGGATAAAAAACCTTAGCAATAGAAAAGAAGCAACCTAAATAAAAGTAAGTTTTTATTTCTTTTTTCCTCTGCCATTAAATTGCTAATTTCTGAAAGCTAAATAGAAGAGGACACAAACTCTAAACCTCTCACCAATTAGACTGAGAGAACAAACAAAAGAAATGTCAATACAAGGGATCTAAAATAGATCTCAGAGAGCAGAAACATATTCTAAAACTCACATGCAAGCTTTTTAGTACACCTTTGTAAGGTTATGGGGAAAAACATTTATACAGAAGCAAATTAAGTAAAACAAATATATTTAAGAATTCAAAAAATAAGTGAAATAAAACATAGGACTGTCCAGTATATTAAGCTCTTCACACAGCATAAACACACATGCAATAAAACCAGCATTAGTTTAGTTCTATTGTGTTCAATAGAGATACTTCAAAATTCTGGTACATTTTGGCACATTTGTAGCAAAGGGTTTTTTGAGTTAAGCATATTCCCATCTAGATCCATGACACGAACAGACAACCCTCTGTAAGACATGAAAATGTAGTACTTTTGCCTGAAGGTAAGTATAAAAATAGTACCTAAAAATTGTATTAATTTTATAGCAGCAACTGTTGATTAGTGCTAAGTAATTAGTTTCAAGTTCAGTGTCAGTGTTATGGGAGGATGATACCTTCAGAAAACATATGTCTCGTAACTGCATGTGCTGTAATGACTAAAAATAAAACTGCATCCCACTCCATGTGTGGGTCCGTCCCGATTGCAAATCCTTAGGCAGAACCCCCAGAAACTACCAGAGTAAGTGAACTGCACAGAGGGATTCAACTTGGTTTCCATTCATTGCCAGGGGTTCTCAACTCCTTCATGCCCAAGAATGCTAATACAGGATGAAAAATTTAACAGTATATTCCACTTTACACACTCCTCTTAACATTGCCATGATATCACCAGCCTTTTACCTGGAACACAGAAACGTCACATAACACACTCAAACTTTAAGTACAGTCAGGTGTTTGTCCTTTTGAATAAAAAGCAAAGCAGAATGCACTTTTACTTAATTCTCACATTCTTGTCTGTTCTCTTTGCAGTTCACAAAAGTCAAGTACCACACAATGAGCTAACCCTCCAGAGACAATTCTGAAGCATATGGATTAAAGCTGACATTTTAACAAATGTGAAGAAAATAGGAAACTGTCCATATGTGCAGTGCAGCCAGATTAGTATATCTGTAGAAACCTAAGCTTTTGAAAACTCCAGAAGATTTGTTTTAAAGATTTGGGTTTTCAGATTTTTTGCATGTTTGTTTGCATTTGTTTACAAATGATTTTTTAATCAACTTTTCAGTTCACCTGCTTCCTAAAATGGGTTTTTAAAGTTTTTTTAATGAATGGCCATAATTGAAAAGACACATTTAAACAACCAGTGCAGTTCAGACTCTACACAAGAAAAATTAAGAAAGAGAAAAGTATTTAATTTAATTCCATTTTAGTCTGAAGCATTTAAGGTACATTTTTGAGTCAAGCTAAGCAACCATGTTCCAAAGATCTTACAGCAGTTTTGAAAAGGGAAAGAAATATCCCCTCAAGATACCCATAAGATCTTCAGATACATATCCATGGATAAAAAAATAACTGAACAAAATTCAAAATGTAATGTAGTAAGTGTGATTGACAGTCCCTGTATGAAAGAACACAAAGAGAAATGGAAAACAGTCACTGAGAGCCAGTCTGATGGGGATACCTGCCTTCCTCCAAAGCTCTGCCATGTACTTAGCTCACTCAATCATTTGATATATTCTGCAATGCATTATTCAGCATTGAGCAGATGCTGCTACATCTTTGAACTAAGTTCTTATCAAGCTGATCTTTTTTAAAAATAAAAACTTGGCAGCAATTAGGGACAAGTCTTCACTTCATCTCTTTCTTCAGATGTTTTAGTTCATGAATAACAATGACTGCCAGAGATGATGTCAGGACTAAGAACGACCCATGTGATTTTTGTGAAAACCCTCTTCTATTTCTTCCATCGTTTTATAAGTTGAGGCAGGTATCATTTGCTTACCTGTTTGAGGTGTTTTCCCTCTACTTGCAAAAGTAGGAGATTGCAGCTGAAATAAAAAAGTGGGTTTTTTAATTTAAAGAAAATCAGAAAAATTCAGCATTGTATCTGTTACATAATCACAGGAACTTGCTCACATTCATTGTAGAATGAATCTGTATATCTAGAAAACATGAACACTAATGAGCACACAAAGTTTGTACTGAGTTTAAGAATAGGATACATTTTTCCATTTTTGATAAATAAATGACACAAGTCATTTCAGCCCATAAACAAATCACAGCACTTTCAGTAACCTGACACTAACATCATTGCAACAAAAGACAAGAAAGATAAAAGCAGTTTCAGTCAAACACATTTCTGAGTATTTAATTATCGACAAAGAAGTTTCATACAGTCACTTTATGTAATCCCTGTCCTGGGGTGTCCACATCCAGGTTTACACAACTACAAGTCATCAGAAATTGTTGTTTATTTACTCACAATGCAGAAAAAGCTATATATAATTACAGAATGTCCTATGATGATGGCCCAGAAACTGCAGTGCTGTCACCACTGAATGACTACATCAGGATGCCTCTGGTTCCCCTAAGGCAGGAACGTGCTCCCAGAGCAGCCCTGGGGAAACTGTCATGCAAAGGCATCTCACCTTAGAGAAGCCCTGTCTCAGATGGAGGGCAGGTATCACTCCTCCCTGAGCCAGCCTGCAGCTCACACCAGTCACTCACTCATCACTAGGAAGTACAAGACCTTTAAACACTTGAACCAGAATAAGATGATTCTGTTCCAGTACCGAGGATACATCTATTTCTGATTGTGATTTTAAAATTAATTGTAATCCTTAACTGGACAAAAAAATGCCCCAAAAAACAACCAGACAAAAACCAACCCACAACACCAAAACACAAAAACCAAATACCAAATCCACACCAGGTCAAATTAATTTCATAAAAGTAATATTAAAAAAAAAAATAATCAATACGGAAAGACTAGGAATTCTGAAACAGAATTCCAGACAACTTGTAAGAAGGGACAAGACCCAAAGGGCTGCCTGAAATATGAGGCCAGAACAAGCAGAGACAATAATTCCTTTTATCTGTAAACCAGGTAAATTCCCAAGATTTTCAACAGCCATACCAGCTGGTGCCTCACTAGGCAAGCAGGAAGAAAACCTGTGTTTCAACACAACTCCATTTTTAAAATCCCCCCTTTTCTATGCAATAATGTTGATCCTGAAATAGAGGAATTCCCTAGAGAGAAGCCTTTAATAAGAATAAATCCAACTGGTTGTACTCCACAAACATGTCTGACCCATCACTGTCCTGTGCTGTAATCCAATTGGACTGCAGAAACAATACCAACAGACCACTTTCTTAGCTGTGAATAATCTTCACAGGGGTTAGGAAATAAAACTACCACTGAGCTTTAAATGACAGACATGTTTCATGAGCTCCTAGGTTACTCACCAGTATGTCTCTGTCTCTTGCATGAACTGTAATGTTGCAACATATACGAAATACAACTGCTTTACATAATGTTTTATTTTACAGCTATGAAAAGGTTCTGTGTGCTGTTATTACGATACATTCAGTAGAGGGGAAAAAAAATTGTTTTTGAAATAAAGTCACCCTTGCTCTTCAGGCCAAAATTACTCTCAGCACAAACTAGAAAACACATATGCACACCACCAAAAACTCACCCTGCACACAGGTATATACTGCTAGCATAACACTTAGGTTAGTATTAAGTGAACTAAGTGTGGAGCTGATAGGTAATGTGCTACATTCTGACTTAACACTATGTTTTGCTTAAAACGTTCAGCTCTATTAAGAGATACTATTAATAATTTTTGTTTGCTTAGACTGAACTCAGTTATCAAGTTTTCCATAAGATGTTTCTGAAATGCTGTTAAACAGATAAATGGCTCTTGAAATACTGTGTTTAAATGCACCCAAACAAAATAAAGGCACTTACATTCCCAGTGCTCATATCAGCTTTTGACTCCCCACCTGAGGGAAGAAATATGAGTTCAGAACTTGAATGTCACTATTTTCCTTGTTTTTCCACACAGGTATTATGAACTACTTACCACCAGGTTGTACTGCTTCAAGAGGGTATTTACGAGGCCGTCCCCTTTTGCGTTTCACTACTACAGGTTGATTTTCCTATTGAAAATAAAGGACAAAAATATTTTACTTACTGTAACTGACATTTGGCATTTGAGCAATACAATACAAAGACTACTAACTGTCATAATGTGACAGTGGCAAAAGTGGTACTCTTCAGTTAAAAAATAGATGAGGCAAGTTTAATAGCAGGAGACACTGCCTGTTACGAAATCAACTAATATAATTGAAAAGAAACAACTCCCAATTATACAAAATTCTCAGTGGTTTGACTCAGGCACAAAGCATGTCTGAGAATGCAGCGTCTTCTTCTCCCTTAGCCCCAAAATGTCCATTACTAGGTCTCACAAATGCTGCTGACTTACTCCATACAAGAACTCCAGACTTTACATCCCATGAGCCCCTTTCCCTAGTGTCATCTAGCACAGGCTACATCCTGCATATTGAGCATGTGCTTCAAACAGTAAATATCCTAACTATCCCAATACACAGATTGCTGATATACTTTATATAAACAGGATCTTCAGGAAAAAAGGCCCCTTCCTTTGAAGTTTTAAGCTTTGAAAGAGAACTTTTAAGTAAAAAATACAGTCATATGCTCAGATTGTGAGATCGGCAGTAACAGACTTTCTCTTACATACGAGGAAAGATTAAATGCCTCATTCAGCATTTACTAAAGTTTAGCAGTATCTCCCCAGAATGGTTCTCAGAGACTCCAACCTTGAGTGAAAAATATAAAAACGTATTCTTAAATTTTCTTTTACTTCTACATTTGGGACACAAAAACCCAAATGATGAAAGCAAAGACCTTTCTGAGAACAGTGTCTGTTTCTAGAGGCCAGCATCAATTTTAATGTTGAGAGTTCAGACATTTGTTTACAACATGTATTTGAGAATATCTCAAGTACATGCCCCGGTGATAATATAAAGACTTTAAAAATTGTTGAAAGACAGAAGACAGCATTTTTTAAAGGCAAGTTGTATTTGTTAATAACTAAACTGTCCATATCAATTACAGAGTTTTCAGAAAACATGATTTCTATACAATACAACTCTATATAATTGCTTTCTAGACATTTCTTAAGCACTATGAAGCCTAGGAAGGGAGGTAGACCTACTTCGATAATGAGACATTGATGTCTTATGGTGGGTTTCTATTTTGTGACAGAGTTACATAAGTCCTTGATACTTTACAGTACCAAACAAATCTTCACAACTACTTCCTAGTAGGTGATGACAATTTTAATGTTGCTGTCAACAAAATACAAAGTAATGATGTACTGCAAAGATAGAGTACTGTGAACCTGCACTATTTCAGTGAGTTAACATGAATAAGACCACTCACCTCTGGAGAATTTTCATTTGATTCTAGACTCTGCTTTTTCTTTTCAGGCATTTCCTGTTCAATGTTAAACTCATCTTCAAACATACAAAAGAAAAAAATTAGAAAAAAAAAAGAAATTATGCACCTTTGTTTTATTAGGCAAAAGAAATATTAAAAGCCACAACCTCCACACTGAAAATGTTACTTCATTCTTTAGCCCAAAATTCTCTAAAAACACCCATCAGAAACTGTTTGCCTTGTAGCAACAGAGCATTGGTCTGCCAAAATGCCTCCTCCTAACATCAGATGGGTTAGAGAGGTCTTGTATTTTTAAGGTAAAAACAAAAGCTCACAATTGTGACATAATATAAAATGGTAGGACAAATACAAGCCCTTATTCCATTTTCTCACATGTTCCATGAAACAGGAAGCTGATGCTGTAAGCACATTGCAGAACAGATTCAGACTTGTAAACTTGCTCACATAAGAAACAAAACTATTAATAGGTCAAACTAACATCAGGGCACATTCTCAGACTGTTCCCACAAAGACAGGCTGAAGTAACATCAAAGCCACACTAATGATGTGGACACACCATCTTTTGATAGCAGTAATAGGGCAGAAATCAACTACAGAATACATGCAAGTATATTCGCTGGGATCAAGTCCCCAATTTCTCTCAAAAATCATTCAAATGAAAAGAAATGAACATTCAGTATGGGTTCAGAGAATCTGCCATAAATGGGCAGTTTAATTACCTTTTTCTTCCACAGTACTTCTAGGAGGTGTTTGGGTTACATCAATTTCTTTGGACACTTCTGCTGCATCCCCTGAAATAACTTCCTACATTATTTTGAAACAAGAGAGGAAAGGTGTTTTACTACACAGTAAAAACCATTGCCAGTTACACTTAAAAACCACCCCTCCCCGGTACATGAGCAGTTGTTTTACTCATCAAGAACTGTCTCTTAAAAACTTTGATGCTGAGCAGCTTCATTGCAAATCAGTGGGTGAGACAGTCCCAAATACACTGCATGTACTCCTAAAAAGAACATCTGTTTTGTCCTAATTCCCATTTCGATTCAACAGGAATCAGTACAAAGTCAGAACTCAGGTGAAGTGCAATATACCCCCTCGAAAATCTCACATCAGTATGTCCATGTAGATGCTGAACTGACTGGAGAGCTGGCAACAGTGCTCCATGAGACCCCAAGCTCCTAAGTATTGTAACTCAGCCCTCTCAGTCTTCCACACCTCAAAGAGATTCAACACAGACCCCTGCCTTTTTTATGTTTTTAACTGTCTCCCCCACTGAAAAGCATCATCCACTAGTCAGTTCTTTTGTATTCAAGACAATGCAGAAGTAGCTTAATTATGGAAACACCTCCCAAAATAACCTGAAGAAATAATGATGAAGATTTTCATCTTATTTACTGCTGAAGAAATAATCATGAAGATTTTCATCTTATTTACAATTGCAGAACAAAAAAGAGTGCTTGAAAATACCTTGACGTTACCAGGTTTCGTTTTGGAACACTGACTTTGTTCATCATCTTTTAGCACATCCTGAGCAATCAGCTGGTTGCCTGCAAAAACAAGTGACAATCGAAGCGATAAAAAAGTGTCTTCTGCATTTGTCATATTTTTGTGTCACTTTTATACCAGCTCACTATTACTGAGATTCAAAAGTAGCAAAGCAGCATCTTACTTACAACAATATGAACAGAAAGTTATTCTAACCACTCTTTGAAATGGGAAGACAACACAAAACCAAAAGAAAATTACATATTTCTTGTACATTACAGGTGTGGTTTGTTTTGTTGGCTTGTTCCTTTTTAAAGATAAGCTCAAAATTGAAATTTGGTAGGTAACACATCAAGAAATAGAATACCAACATCAACTTCAGCTCACCCAGAGACAGGAAAAGCAATTAATGCTATGTGGGACACTAATAAATACATGACTTTTAATCACTCACTTCATCAAATCAAAATTCTCAGAAGAGGAATAAAAGCTCTTATAAAAATATTATTAATGATATTAACTTTTTTTTAAATTGTTCTGATGCTGAAAAGACAAAAGAAGTTGAATCCAGAGCTTGAAGAGACATTACACTGTCACTCTTGTAATTACTGTATAAACAAAATGCCCAACTTATTTTGATGTTAACTGCATCTAAATCTGATTTAGAAATGTTTATGCCATTCAATGGACTGAATTCCTTCTCACTTTTTGCTTCCTGACAAATAAAAGGCTACACTAAAACTTTTTTCTTTTCAACCTAAGAAAAGGAAGCATCCATTCCCCTAAAGTCCTATGAAAAAGAATGTTTACATTTTCCTGATGATCAGCTTTCTTATCTTTTACTTTAAAAGGGTAAAATTAGCAATTATTTTACAGACTAAACGAAAAATATTTCTTCACTTATGATTGAAAAAATGACTACAATGCTCTTCTGTGCAGTAATTAAATCTGTTATAATATTTTTATCAAATATATTAACTCTAATATTTGAAGTTGTTTCGGGAATCTAAACTGCTTTGGAGTTTGGAATTTCCCCTATTCCATTCCTTTCTCAAAAATAACATTTTATGGCCTAACTACAGTAGAACCTGGTTTTGCCACAGAAAAGCTTTGCACAAATTTGAGTACTTCTGTATCACTTACATTTTTCTTTATCCATTGTTTCTGAAGATTTACATTGTATTCCTCTAGATCTATGTTCTTCAGCTATATGGGTAGCCAAGTTTTCCACCTACACACAAAACACAAAGAAAGATAACTTCTTTTTTACCATGAAGCTTATGAACACAGAAGAGAGAAACTTTTCCTTACTTGCTACTTTCAAGTACAACATACATTAAAATGGAAAGCAACCGTTACAAAAACAATTTATTCCTAGAATTCAAATAACATTCCTATTACAGAACAGCATGATGAAAAAACTTCAAACTTGCAATATTTTCAGAATTTTTAACTGACATTTTTATTGAAAAAAGTCTCAGAATTCAGCGCCCTACTACATGTTTTAAAAGTAGTTCATCACAGTAAATCACACAGAATATTTCTGGATTTAAAGGACAATTTCCTACATGCAGGAACAACAGAATTATCTCATTAGCATCAGAAATGTGGCCAACCAGAATTTCAATATAGTAATAAATAAACTTACTGCTGAAGTTTAAGCAACCACAAACAATTTCAGCCTGCTACCTGTATTAAATATCCTGGTTTTGCTCCTTAAGATACATTTGCAAGTTTCCCAGTTATCCTTCTTACAAGTTCTTGTGAAAGACAGCAGACTGCATTAAAATAGGTTTCTAATTGTGATCAAAACCTCCAAGAATAATCTCTATTTTTTTTCCTCTACTCTCATGGAGATAGTCAAGCTTCTTTTTTCTGCCAGTTACCAGTCTTGAAATAGTCACAGACTATGGAACAAGAATACAACATTTATTTACTGGCAGATTTGAAAGAATAATTAGACATCAATGTACACAGCTGCAGAGTCTCAATAAACATAGGCTCTGCATATATAAAAATAATATTTTCCTTTAGAGAATACTTAATGCAAATACAAGAAAAGCAGCACAGGTTTAGAGAATAAATTTAAAAAACAAATACTTACACGAGAAGCTTCTAAAGGAATATTCCTCTGCAGCATATCTATTAAAAATAATTATAACACAATCAGAAAAGCTAAGCAAGTGCAAAGTATCACAATATCCTCTAGTTCACCACCCTGAAAGGATTTCAGAGAACCTGAAACTATGTAAAACTTACTTATAATGTTGGAAGTAAGAGACATCCAATCTTCTCTTTAACAATATACCCACAAAAGAAGAATATGATTTTCTGAGCACAGTATAACTGAAAATCACTTTATGGTTGAAATACAGTCAATGAAGGGGCTGTCATCTTTTAATTTATGGTGTCTTTGACATTTCAAATATAGTTCTACCATTTGAATCAGAATTTCATCCATCACAATCTTAGATTCTGGATCATGGGATGAAGTAAACGTGATTAAGCTATATTATGCTTCCAGAGAACTGAAGTTTGCATAATTGTACTACTGAGACCTGTAGCTGATAGGATGCATGAAAGGAAATTGTCCAGTTGCTAAACTCTACTATACTCTGTAGAGCCTCAGACTTCCATATCACAAAAAACAGGGAAAATAATTAGAGTTGATGAGTTGTCTGGAGTTTTGAAAAAATTCCATAACTTTCAATACAGAAAGAGAATTTTAAAGATGCTCTATCAAGTGTTCTTAAAATCTGATTCATAAAAGCACCAAATTAATACCTTGATTTAAAAAAAGCTGCTAAAATGTTCCGAGCAACTTTCCTTTTAGATACAGTAAAAGCATAAACCTAAAATCAAATAACTCCCCTTTTTTTTTTTTCATAGAGTTTTATGTATTTTGTAGCTTGTTTCTTAAATCTCCATGTTTTAGCAATAATTCTACCACAGCTATACTGCTGAGTTGCACATCTTTCAATTTTTAAGGCAGTGTCCAATGAAGAGCTAGTTCCTACCCACTCAAACAGCAATGATTTGTTTACATTCCAAAGAATCTTGGACTACTAAACTACTGTGTCTGCTGTTCATACTCATGACAGAACACACATTTGTCTTTTAAACAACTTCCTTTTACGTATGTTGAGCTGTATGTATATATGCATGCACATATACATATAAGAGAGATTATTGTGGGGAAGAAAAACCTCTCTACCAAGATCTACAAAGCATTAGTCTTCAGTATGTCATATCCAACATGATTTACACAACAAATGGACATTTGTTAAACATTTTACAAGAAACAAGATTATCTCAGCTAGTTCAATCTGCACATTTAAATTTTAAGTATGGTCTGTCTGGGTGACTGACTGCGTGATGGGAAGTGGCAGAGTTTTTAAGGACACTTCAAAGAAAACTCACAGTACAGAAAAACCTGTTCAAATTTTAGATCTGCTGTTCTGAAGTCTACATTCTTCTAACCAATTCTCAGGGTTTACATTTGCTTTCTTGTGAGCAAAGCATGTCTCTTGTCACTCAGCTGAATATACACCACCTGATAACCAGGTATATGAATCTGACCTATTCTCCTACCTGAGAATAACAAAAGAATTCCAAAGTTTTATACCAATGCTCATAACCCACACTACTGCTGTTTTTTTGTCTATTGGGTATGTCTAAAAATTTAGAAGTGAGCTTAACAGTGTGTCCCTTCATAGCATGTAGGCTTTCAGCTGCAACTTTCTGTTAGAGGAAATGCACCTTTAACCTCCCTGGACAATATAAGCAGCACCTTTAACCTCCCTGGACAATATAAGCAGCAGTAACGCTGGTACCTCTTGGGATTCATTTTAGTTCTGCTTGTTATTCCACTAACTGAGGATTAGCTCTCATCTGGTAGTGTTGTAAACAACTTTGCAATGCATCTGGAGCACAAAATCCATCAAGATGGGCACAAAGCAGGCGTTTGTTTCTGCTTTAACAGGAAAGCCAAACAGTTGCAGTGCGCAATTTGGGTTTGGGAAGAATGGATTTTTTTTCAGTCTTGGTCCTACTGAAGATTAGTTTAAGTACATGGAAAAGGAATTACTGAGCACAGATCCAAGTTGACTAATTGAGGTTTCTAAGTAGCTGATTACCTACTTACAACTGCTTTTCAAGTTTCAGTGGATGGCCACAATTATTTTAATCTTTTGGAGAGTAAGAAGAAAAAAAAACCCAGAAATTTTCTGTAAAGTCTCTGTGATTTGTCATATAGTACTTACTATTTTCATATACTCACAAGGCCTGTCACAGCACCCTAAAACCAGGATGTTCTAAACCTATAAGGAAGAAAGCCATTCCTTGGGGAAGTTTCTGTATCTGTCCTGGAAAAATGTTTTTATTTATTGATTTTAAGTAGACTATTAGCAGTCTACTTTTTTTTTAAATCTCAAATTTAAAAACCCCTTCCTACTTTCAGCATATCATGTTGGAAGAAAAGTCTGAGTCTCCTTTCCCATAAACCAAATTCACGGCCCCTTGAACTCCCAGATACATTCAGAGATTTCTAAAGGCTTTCTTCAATTCATTTATACATCATACATAACAAATCTGCAACCCTCCCATTGGAAGTAACAGCCCCTTCAGCATAAAAGTAAGTTGCTATCAGTATAAAAAAATCACCTTTTTGCAATTCTTTAGTTTGAAGATCCACACATCCCTCTTCACTTCTTGCGCTTTCAGGCTGTTGTGACTAAACACAAAATCAAAAGAAACAAATATTGCAGATATTCTGAACAAGTATGTCTCACCCCACTCCTTCATGTTATGATGAACATTATCTTATCATGAACTACGAAAGTCTTCAAAAGCTTTCTTAGTAAGATAATCCGTACATATATTAAGAAGGAACAGTCAGAGCTAAGTTCAACAGCACAGTATTTAGATTTGACCTTTGAGTTAGCATTAGTACCAAAGATTTGCTAAAAAGAGCAGATTTCAGGAGTTCAAGGTGCAACCCTACTCTGAATTCCAAATACAAGTAATAGCCTAGAAATGTTCATCTATACAAGGAAAAGAAGGATCTGCTGTGTATAATGAGGTTCAGTGATCTCCCTTCAACATGTATCTTGGGTGGATTTTTTTTAGGTTTTCTCACTTTAATAAAAAATAGTTGCAGGTCAGCTCAAAGTTGCCATTGTATAAATAATGCTATATGGAGCTAAGTATATTAAGTCTGATCTGAACATTGTAAACTCAGGTTCAGTTCCACATTATGGCTATACTGACTGCAGAACCACGTTATGCTGGTAAACAGTGCAGCTGTTTGCAGATGGAATTATCAGTAATTCCCACGAGGCTGAAGGCGACTCCCACTTTCCTCAAGTCCATCCTTTCATAGATGCTTGAATCTCTGACCCATGTTATCCCTCAGAGCTTGGCAAGACACACAAATGCACTCCTGCATCTGATGAAGAATTAAACCACGTGGAATCCTGCCTACTATGGAACACAGCCCAGCCACACAGACATTACACAGGCTGACCATGAGCCCAAACACCCTGCATTACCCAAGGTGTCCCACTCTTCTGTGGCAGCAGATAACGGGCTGTAGTTATCACAACACAACAGCAGCAAGTCTTGCTCAAACACACGAGGATGTGTGAGTCTGAAGACTGGCCAGAAAGCGATGCAATGCAATGAACAGCAGTCTAGGTTTGTTTACAGGTTCAAGGGACTAAACCAACATTTGCCAGCTCAAGAGCTGGGGAGTGATAATTTTACAAGCACTGTCAAGCAACATGCACACAGTGTGACTGATTTTTAAAAAAAAACTTCAATGTCTCAGTCACAGAAGGAGTACGGCTGAAGGAGGGAATTATTCCTAACACAGAATAACATGGACAGCCCACAATTTAAAAACCACTGTAGTTAGAAAACTGCATCTGAATTATCTGAAGAATTACCCTTGCAAAGTTCTCCAGTTTAAATTTTTAAATCTCCATTTTTGCTGCACAAAAATCAAAAGGTACAGGAAGAGACCCTAGCAAGATGTATGAATAAGCAAGAAACAATGCAGTAAAAATTTTCAAAACAACATAAATACCTTGTCAGTTCTCAAGGTACTTTCCAGTTCTTCTGCCAACTTTGGTAAGGCTGCATTATTGCCTAATGAAATACAAATATGTTAAAATTATCAGATTACATTATGCATTTATCTCATGCTACAGTAGAATGTTATTTCTCAGTACTACCTCATGAATTCAGCACATGAATTTAAACCCTTCCTGTGGACAGGAGAAACAATAGCCCGTCTGTTTACAGCAAACCAGCTCAATAAAACCCGAACTTGGCATCTGCAAGAACACAAGTACTGCTGTTTTCCTTAAATACAAAAGGCTTGGAAAATATGAGGTATCAGGATTTACCACAGCTTACTTATGAATTCTGACTTCAGCTTTTTTTCTTGCTTGTTTATGAATTCTAGCTTGGTTTTTTTCTTTTTGCTTTTCCTTCAAAAAGAAACTATCAATAGATTTTTTAGATCAAATTCCAAACAGCAAACTACCTCTGTATTAATAAATGCAGAGCTAAGAGTTAATACTAACAATATATTTTGCTTTAAGTGACAATTAGGTCCAAATCTGTCAGCTCTAAAACCATAACCACTGAAAATGTCCAATTTCTACAGAGATTGAAAACTCAGTAGTTCCTGGTAGTATCAATGTGGTTTCAGAAAAGCTTAAAAACCCTTCCCAATTTATTCCCCAGGGGAACAAGTGTATGCTTATAACATCTTAAAAACAGGCCATGGCAACAGCATCGTCATGTAACTTCTACAGCATTTTTGGAAACCTATTTCAGAAGCCTGTTTAGGCAGCTTTTCCTAAACAAAAAGAAGTAGTTACAACATGATAATTCACTAATGATGCATTTGAAGTGATTAAATTATGGTTGCAGTTCATAGAGTAAATACCATTACTATTTACAAAAAGCTATATCAATGGACAACAAGGATTGAGGCAAGCACCAAGACAGGAATACTTTACTGTATAGTGTTTTACACTTTCATGGCTCATTTGCCTCTTGTATAAACAGCAAATAACACTTTTCAAGCTAACTAAACCAGTATCTTTCCTAGAAAAATTCCTAAAATCCCAAAATCTGCAGACAGGTTTCTCAACCCAAATGTCAGTAAAACTAGAGAATAAAGCCAGTCTTTGAGAAACTGGACCTAAACGCACATTATAAAATGTTTTTTGAAATTATAGGAAAGACAAACATGAAAAGGAAAAGATTTAAAAAATACTACTTGATCAGCATCATTCCACCTTCTGTGGCATAAAGAGATTTTTCTACAGTTTAATTTCGGAAAAAATTATAATGAAGTCACAATCTTGACTTCATTATAGCAATCTACACAATTCATTAATTTAAAAAAAAAAAAGTGCTTCAGGTAGTTCAGAGGGTCAAAGAGATGCAAGGTCAAAAATAGCAGGATGTTCATTGCAGTGTAATTTAGGAACCAATAACTATGCAGATTCACTTCAAATGTTAGCACAGAAAAACAGCTATGTAGAGTATGACATCCTTAAGCCATGTAGTATTGTTTTCTATTTAAAACAGACATCTACTGCTCACTTAAAATACTTATTTAGAATAACTGGTTGATTCCTTAGTAACACAAAGCAGAATCATTTCAAGTGCATTTACAAGACACAATTAAGTGCAATACAGTGAATCTGAATATGACCACTAAGTAATGACCCAGAGAAAATCTACAGTTGTGATTAAGGATGACCCATCTTAACCTTCAAAATCACTATGAAGTTACTTTTCTAAAATGATGAACATATGTCAAAATGAGATGCATCCTCTTTCCTAAAAAACCTTTTTGAATTTTGTAATACATTAATAACAAAACCCATGCGTACCTCCACAATAATTACCTTATGCAAATAACTTTCTATATTAGCTGACAACTTTAAGTCAATGTATTTTAGTAACTTTTTGCACTCTTAATATTTGTTTCACAACACAACCCAGGTAATTGTTCTCAGTTGGTCTTATTCGCCCAGAGTCACATGCTTATTTATTTGTCACCAATTCTTAGGTGTATTAATAGCCATTTTGCAACTAATGAAGAAGTGAGGTATATTTGAACAGTTATTATTTGAAGTTATTTCTAAGTATAATGGTAAAATGCATCTGTTTATGACAATTTATAAACTGAAGAATTAAAAAAAAAATCCTCACCTGAATTAAAGGTTGCATTACTTTTCTGAAAAGTAACTTCAATGCCAGTATCATCTGTTTTGACCAAGTTGTTTTTGTCATCACTGTCATGTAGCTTTTCTACATGCAACAAAGCAAGGTCCCTTTTCTCCCCGAGTTCTGCTTCTATTGTCACTTCACCATGGCTGGTGTTTACAGTCACTTCATTTGCAGAAACTAAGGAAAGAGCCTGTGTCTTAGGCAGGGGAGTCCTTATTTCAGAAAAATCACTTTCTAAAAGCATGTTTGAATTTAATTTATTGTTTACATTCTTTACAGCTTCACTCTCTCTCACTGCTTCTGAAATCGTACTAGAGAGTTCCGATGTAACATCCTCATGCAAAACATCTTCAGCTTGCTCACTGTCCTCTCCTGCCTCTGGGGAAGGACTCTCAGCAGCCTCTGTACTGATCTCCACACAAAGGGCCTCATCTACACTCATGAGGTTGACTGCATTTTCATCTGTTTCTGTGATTTCACTGTCTGTTGTGGTCTGAGACGCTGCTGGTTCTGTCCTCACCCCACTCTCATGTGTCTCGCTCTCTCCACCAATAACAAGCAAAGAATTCCTGCTTTTTTCTGGGTCTGGAGTTGAAAGGATGCATTCAATCTGGTTAGCAGTATTAAAAATTTCTTCACTTTTGTCTTTTACTTCTGTACTCTCGGCAGCAAGGTGACTTTCTTCTATGACTGTAAAGGTGAAGAGACTATCGCATTCTTCCATTGTGCTCAGAGTGATCACTGCCCTCTCCTTATCTTCAATATTTGAAGCAGTGTGCTGATCTTCATTGTCAGTTGCAACTCTTACCACAGGAGCTCCACATTTTCCAACAAAAATCACAGAACCTTTGCTTTCCCCATCTGCATTGAAAGCATTTAGTCCAAACTGTTCATCTACAGTTGCAGTGGTCTCCACCACCCTACATTCCTCTGATGCATTTGGAGAGAGCATGGCACCTTCCTCTCCTGCTACAATGAGTTGACTTTCAGCTTGTGGTGCTGCACTGATCAGGACTATCTCACATTCTTCTGTCATGCTTGTGGTGATCATAGCAGCTTCGTATCTTCCTTCTGTTTCTGAAGCAGTGAGTTTATTTTCATCTTGCATAGATACACTAGACATAGGAGCTTCAAAACATTCTGCTGTACTTGTAGAGATCATTAGTGTTTCATTCTTTGACTCAGTGTCTGAGATACGTTGAATCACCTCCTCCGTGACTTCACTTGACATCAGGATTACTTGTTCCTCCACAACACTTGTGGAAATCATAGCACAGTCATCCTTTTCTTCCTTACCACTAGCAGTTGGGTGACTTCCATCATCACTGTTATCATCTCCTCCTGTGCTGGATTCACTCGGCATGGGAACCTCATACACTTCCATATCTACAGAAACTACAGCATTCTCATTTGTTTCTTCTGTTTTCACAGAGGGGAGTTGACCATCATATTCAATAGCTGCACTTGACATAGGAGGTTCAAATTCCTCCACAATACTGGTGGAAATCATAGTGCACTCATCTTTCTCCTGCTTACTGGCAAAAGTATTCATACACTCTTTAAACTCTGTAGCTGTGCTGGGCATAGGCACTGTGTCTTCAGTGTCTATTAAGATCATAGAGCTTTCCCCACTTTCATTTACTCTTGCAACAGCAAGTGGACCTTCTTCAGCATCTGTGGCTGAATGTAAAGGAGCAACTTCCACTGTGCTGGTAGAGATGACATCACCTTTTACTTTTACTTCCCTGTCAGCAGAAGTAAGAGAAGTCTCATCTTTCTTTGGAACTGCACTACTTATAGAGGCATCAAGTTCTCTGCTGCCAAAGGAAGTCATGGCATTCTCTTGTTTGTCTTCGCCACCAAACTGTGTGTTATCTTGCACTGCCATAGCACTCGTCATGGGACCCTCACATTCCTCAGCATCTGAGGGAAGCAAGGTACCTTCACATTTTCCTTTCTGTGCAGCTAAGGCACCCTCATCTGCAGCACTTGCACTGGTCACACTGCTTTCAACAATGCCTTTATCATTTTTGTAGTCTGTGCCACAATTAGCTTCTTTCTCTGCACTTGTCATGCTGTCAACAGCAAGCTTATTTATATCTGTGCCAGCCACTCCTGACTCAGCTTCCATTTGTTCAGAAACTATGCAGATAATGGAACTTTCACCTTCTTCTGCACCTATACAAATTAGGGCACTTTCACTTTCCACTCCTGTACAAGTAGAAGCATGCTCATTTTCTTCATTTCCTCTTCCTGTACTGGTCACAATATCCTCACCTTCTTCATCCTCTTCTTTTGAGCCTGTACTAGTTACAAAACCTTCATCATCACACAGACCTACACTGACTGTAGTGATACTGGCTTCTTCCTTTGCCCCTGTACTGTCCATTAGACTTTCACACTTTTCAGCTTCTAAACAAACTACAAATCCCTCGTTGCTGTCTTCAAGCCCTGTGCAGACTGCTGAAATTTCAGCATCATCTTCTGGAGTTATGCCTGTGCTGCTAACTGCACTTTCACCAGTTACAGTATCCTCAGATTTGTCACCACTAGTTCCAGCTGTGGCACTGTTGTTTGTGACCACTTCAATACACGCACCAGTAACAGAGTTTTCTCCTTGGGTATCTGTTCCAGTCACAGAGCAGATGATGAAGTTATGACCTCTTTCTTCTGCACCTGTGCAAGTCACAGTACCTTCATGTTCTTTTACTTGGCCAGCTGTCACATTGCCCCTAAATTCACCTGAATTATCACCACTGGTTGACCCTTCACCTGTTTCTGTCCCTGCACTAGTTACAGCTCCATCACTCTCAATTTCACCTAAGCAGGACACAGAATTTTCAAATTTGCCTGTATCTACACAAGTTGAGGTCTTTTGCTTTTCTTCAGAGCCTGCACTAGTCACAGCATCATCTTTTTCTTCTGTCCCAGCACTATTCACACTATCTTCAATTTCTGCTCCACTTGGGTTCACTGAATCCTTACCATCTTCTGCATCAACCATGGCACAGTCACCATTTTCCTCTCCTTCTGTACTTGTCAGAAAGCTTTCACTTTCTGCTAATCCTTCGGTGACGACACTGCCACTTTCTTCAGCTGCTGTAACAGTACAATCATCAATATCTGCTTCTGTGACAAAACTGCAGCCCTCACTACGTTTTACCCATACGCCTGCTGTGAAACCTTCATCAGCTTCAATGCTTGTGCAGATTACTGTCACCTCACTTTCTTCTTCTGAGCAAGTGGTTGTAGCAACACTGTCCTTCCCAGAATGTGATGTACCCTCAGCTCTTTCTCCTCCTGTACTAGTTGCCATTGCAGTGCTCTCAGTGATCTTTTCTGTGCTAGTTCCTATCACACTGGCCGGAGTTTTTTGTAGGCTGCTGTACAATGAACTGAGTTTACTACTTCCTGCACTGGTACCTACAGCATTACTTTCATTTTTATCTTCCATGCCAGCCACATTAGTCCCTTCTTGCCCATTGGCTGTAACAGAGCCTTTGAAACTTTCCTCAGGAAGTCTTTCAGGCACTAAAACAGAGGAAGACTGGATCTTATCATCAGAGTCATGCACCTTGTTCTTTTCCCCACTATCCATCATGGTGGTTTTTCCTCCCTTTGTGGAAGGATCTATATTCAAGCACACTCTTCCTTTTCTTCTTAAGGTAGGTTCTTTTGTTATTACATGATCTTCAGTTATATCAGACACCAAGTTTTCGTCTCTTCTTTTTAATTCCCTATATTGAGAGTTTTCTGACTTTGCTGCTTCATTGTAACCTTCTCGCCTACACAACCCAGCTGTACTGTCTTCCATTGCCCGTTCATCAGGCCGGGACACCTCATTAACTTTTTCCATACTGTTTGCCATGCTGGTGCTGTCACCATCATCTTTCATGACAGAACTCGGCATTGCACTATCTTGCTTCATGTAAACAACCTGTGCTGTATCATTCTTCAAAAGGAAAGCACCTTCCAATAGGGATGTCCCATCTGAATTGTGGCTTTCTTTAGAAAAGGTACCTAAAGAATCTGTAAAATTCGAGATATCCATATCCATGGACTTTGCATCAGCAGCATCTTCTCTTGAAGAATTAATTGCTAATGGAACGTCATCTGAATTAGAATTTATCACAGTTTTTAAATTCTTTGGTCTTTTGCTATCTTTTGAAGCCTGATCCTTACTGGATACATTCTTTAAGGTTCTACCACTTGTTTCAAACACAACACTTGTTTTATAAGCCCCTTGTTTACTGGGTCCTTGAGCCATGGAAGCTTTTTTGGACAAAGGGTCTAAGGCACCAACTTGTTTATTACAAGTATCCTCTTGTTTAACAGTTCTTTCAGCTGCAGGCAGAAACTGTGATTCACAGGCTTCAGGATCTGCCAAACTGTGCTTTAATTCCTTATTTGAAACAGAACGAGATCCTTTTTGTTTTACTGCACACTTGGCATCTGTGGCGTGGAAAGAGTTTTGAATGTTTTTTCCATCAATGTTAGATGCCTCCTGTACTTTTGTTTTTTTCAGAACAAGTTCCATCAGCTCTTCCCCATGACCAGCATGCAAGTCATCATTATTCATAGTTGCCTTTTGAGGGGGTAGAACCTGGCTGCTTTCAGCTGTGCTAGGTGATTGCTTTTCCTCCTTGGACAAATCTTGGTTTGATAAACTGCCCTTTCTGTTTTCACAAGATATCTTCTTGCTTTGTTTTTTATCTACTGCCATTGTGACATTAGATAATCTTTCATGCCCACTATCCATTTCTTTAGTATCTTTATCTTCCAATTTGATGCTCTCTTCCTTCTTCTTTATTTCCCTGCTGCCATGCTTTAAGTTTCTACTTTTATGACCTTCAGCAGAGAACCTTCTTTCTAGCTTGGAATTACTTGAATCTTTATCACTTCTGTACTTCTCTTTTACAACCCCTTTTTCTCCAGAATGTAACTTAACTCTGTGACTAAAGTCTTTTTGTGATCCCTGAGTTGACTGTGCGCCACTTGCAAGCTGAAACTCAGCACCACTCTCCTCCAAACCTTTATCTTCATTCTTGCATTTGTGTTGTTTATCTGAATCATTGTCTTCCAGGCTCTTATCTTTGTCTGGTTTCTGCCCAGTATCTTGTTTTATTAAATCCTGTAATTCCGTTTCAGATGCTTTGAACTGTTTACTATGACTCTTTGACTTGGACTTTAATGAAATCTTGTCTTCTGCAAGGCTCTTAGATCTTCGTCTATCTTTATGAACACCATCTTCAAGTTTTACATTACTATCAGAGTTAGTTGATTCTATTTCATGTTTATCTTCTGAGTAGCTTTCGCTCCTTCTGTGTGATGCTGAACCAGGTTGCTTTGAGGCACTTAGGGAATCCTTCTGTGGCTTAGAATCACTCAAGGACCTTTTGGTCTTGCATTCTGCTCTTGGTTTGTCTGTTGAGAGATGTCTGTCTTTTTTGTTTTCTTTGCGCAGCAATTCTTCAGCTTTTAAGGTTGATTCAGAAGGGTTTTTTCCATCTTTTCCTGTCACTGATACTTTCCGTTCACTTCGGTGTTTACTTTTTCTTTCACACTTGTCATCTGAGGAAACCTTTATTTGTTGATTATGTTTCTGGCCACCATCCTCTCCTTTCAAACTTCGCTCAAATGAATGAAGTTCGACATCTTCACCTGACTTGTGAATACCATCTCCTTTATATTTGTGCTTTAAAGAAAGTTTGTCTTCCAAAGTTTTTTCCTTTTCATTTTTATCTCTGTATGACTTGGCTTCTTTTTTGGCAGAATTTCTCATATGGTGAATTTCTGCGTCAGTATCTTTTTTGGGGTGTTTCTCATTCTTAGATATGGATTTCTGCTTCTGTGGTTCCTCAGTATTGACTTCTACTTTATCCAATTGCTTTTTTGGGTCCCTTGTTTCACTGTCCTGCTGAGCACCTTCAGCCTGGAGAGAAGTGGAGGTTTTTCTTTTATGTTCTTTTTCTGCTTTAGAATCATTTTTGCTTTCCTCAGCTGAATGTCCCCATTCTGAAAGTCTTCTAAGTTGTTTAGAAATTTCATTTTTTCCATGATTGTGCTTCAGTTCTTTGGAAGAATTTTTTTCACAAGTCTACAAAAGAGATTTTTAAAATATATGTAAGTATGTATTACACAGCTCCTTCACTTGTGTGCCTGAACAGAACTGGCAAGCACAAATTCTCGAAAAAACCACCGAAACACTAGGGAATACACTTAACATTGTAATAAAATTTCATCTAAAATATAGTCAGTCAGGAAATGAAAATTACCATTTTCATTTCAGCTATCTGCTGTAGTGGAAAAATCTAAAGCAGAAGAAGTTATCCTTAAGCTGTCTGAAATTTATTATCTTTTCTTCATAAGGTAATTTTTCTAAAATGCCTTTAAAAGGTTTTTGAATAGACAATTGCAATTTCAAGTACTCTGTAAGCTACTTTATATAGCTATTATGCTGTCTGGTAAAACAAAATTGTAATTAAAAATACAAAACTAAAAACATACCAAAACATAAAAAAGATACATCTAGACTTCTACTTGAACTTTCACTCCCACCTTTCTTAATTTAAACAGTGTCATTAATAAAAGTCTCACCATAAAAATTTTCTTTCCTTTTGTGTTTGGAGCACAGTCCGAAGTTAAACTTCCTTTAACTTTCCAACAAGAAGTTTAAACAGATCAAGCTCAAGCCTTTGCATATAAAAGACACTGCTCTTTTTAAAAACCCAGCATGCCCCACAGTTTAGTGCCCAAACTGCATCTCAGGTTCTACTACAACATGCATCAGCACTGAATACAAGACCACAGTTCAGTGGCTATTAGAATTTGGAAACATTACTACAGTGATGTCAGATCACTAATATAACTGAAGGAACAGGCAGGGAAAAACTTATGAGTGAGAATGAATACAATTTTACGCAGTTTGGTGTGCACACATGATAGAGTACTACTATCAGAATTAAAAGAAAGATTGTAAGACTTATATTTAAGAGACACCTACCTCATTTGTCTTTTGCATTTCTTTAGAATCTTCTTCAGATGGCTCATTTTTCTTTCTGCAGCTATCTTCAGCATGCCTGAAACAGGTATTTGGACAATTTAACAAAGAACAATCAGTACCGGCCTAACATTACATTGTACCCTTTCTGCTTTCAAAGCTGAATGCGAAAGAGAAATGCCCACTAAAAATACAGAAACAGAACATGATCACCAAACTTCTAACCAATTTGCCCAGGCTTTTCTCTTGTAAAATTATACATATTAGCTTCAAAAACAACCTGAATACCAGTGCTTTTACGCAGTATTACTACGACAGTAGTACTGTTGTTGTCCCTGTAAAATGGGTAAGAGTTCTCCCTGCTCCATATTTTCCTATATGTGGACTGTTATGTACACAGGTACGTATCTACATGAAACATCAATCTAAAGATGAAGAAAACTTGACTTGCCTATTAGCACAAACATGTAAAAGCTCTCCATTCTCATACCTTTACTACCATTTTGTGAAAAACCACACAAGGATTGCTACTGCAACATACGAGCTGCAACATACTTGATCAGTTGTAATTTTTCTGCCTGAATTTCATGTTTATTAGTAGCAATATTATGCAAATATTTTAAGAGAAACTGTTTAAATGGATAAGGCAAAGTACAAAGTTGAAAAGAATCCACAAAAATAAATATTCAAAACATTCAGTCCTTTTGAGCAAATATATGAATACCTTGAATCTCTTTTCCGTTTTCTGCTCAGGGCCACTTTTTTTTCCAAAAATTTCTGTTCTTTAAGCACATCCTTAATGCTGGTACCAGTAGTTTTTGACTCTAGACTTTTTGATGAAGGTTCTTCTAATTGCAAGCCAATTTTTCCTAAAATAAAACACAAATGGTGAAATACATACACATCTTTATATTAGTGTTTCAACTACAGACATGACAGAAAGTAGCATAGAGAGTACTAATGTGTAGCAGAGAATAGAAGTTAGGTATTAATAGAGCTTAAGCAATGTAACGAATATGTGAAAAAGTGAAGAAGAAATTCTGTATTAATACTTTGAATTATAATTTTTTCTGTTACATCACTATTGTGATGTTAGGCTATTAAGTGAAGGAAATGACTGCAGATGTATATGACCATTATTCAAAGCTGAATGTTCTTTTCTAAGGAGAGTAAGTGAGAGTAGGGTGGTGTGGACTACTCACAGCTTTTCTTCTCATACCTTTAACATTCTGATTTCCAGTTTTTAGGGATTTTGTCTTTTCTGCAGCCTTCTGTTTACGTTTTTCTTCAAGTCTCTCTCTGTTAATTCGTCTTCTAAGGAGTCTCTCTTCTTTTTCTTTGGCCTGGAGATACAAAACCAAGGAGAATGATTTATCGTTAGGTCAAAGAGCATTCTTTGACTACAACTACAAGTCCAAATCCCACAGAAAACAGAACACTGCAGCTTAAGGCAAACTAAAACATAATCCTTTAATATTTTTGTGAAGTTAAATTAGCTGAGTTCCAGAATTTCCTTGCTGCTCAACACTGCAGACGGAAGCTATGCAACCTTCTCAAAGAACGTACACTTTATTTGTATTTATATACAATATATACATAACATATTTATTAAATGGGTAACTATAAATATATGTATCTGGCCAATGGAGAAAATCTAAAAGAACTGCTGCTCCCTCTTCTCTGTGCTGGCCCTTCTTCCACAGAACAGAGTGCACATGCTTATACCTCTTTCCATTCTCAGTGGCTGCACTTGCTACAAACTATTGATTTCATGGTCAGTAAGGACTAGTTTGTAAAGAGCTGGGGTAATAAAGTAGCCTGCAGTACTCAACAAAAGCCAGATCTACGTAAAAAGCCCCACTGAAGGCAGGCTGCAGGTAGTTACAGGCTACTTTTTTCATTCAAATTGTCCCTGTGTTTTGGGGGGAGGGGAATGAGACAGAAAATGCTGTCATTGCTTTCACTGCCAGAAGACTTCAAACTATAACCAGCAGAGCAGAGTGCTGTGCTTGAGAGCAGATCATGCCATCCTGCTGGAAACCTGAAGGAAGGGCAGCTGTAGTACAAGGGGAATAGAAACCCTGAAGGGAGAAGAAATGGAAGACTCCCCCTCACACAAACCACAACCAAACCAGAAGTGGAATTTCTGCTTTAAAAAGTTTTGGGGCCCGAATGTGAGCAGTAGCCAAACCTGCGCTTACAATGGACTGACGGCGCTGCTCTACGGTCCGCTCATCGTCAGAATCACTGAAGTACTTGGAGTACAGGAAAGGCTTGCGCACGTAGGCATGGCGAGCAGGCTTGGCTTTCCCATCGCTCAGCTCGTTCGCCTGGGGCTTCGTCTTACTTTGACTGTTTTTCTCCTCTTCATCTAAAGAAAGGTTGGTGAGTGTAGAGATATATTGACAAATTAGGGCAGTGCTTTCAACATAACTTTTGAGAAAGCAAAGCTACTCAAAATGTATCAACAATTATATACTCTAAGACCATAAACAGTTAAAAGATTAAATCCTTTTAGCATCAAAATATCACTAGATTATGAAAAAATCAAAAGTGCATTGAGTTTGCGTACATAATTCAGCCAAAAAATTGCATGACACACATCAGGTAATAAACCAGGACACAAAACCTGGGCTTACCCCTCTTGCCTGTAGTCCTGCTGCCCCTTTACATGTAGTATTTAGGAGCTAGCTACGCATGAGAAGTCAATATAATTCCTGCTATGTATTAAATTATAATTCTCTCCCCACCAAAAATACCAGTATAGTATTTGAGTACATAAAAACTAGTTGGCTTACTGAAATACATACACAAAACACATTGTTTACACACATCTAAGTATAAATCAAATAAAAATAATTCAATTTCAGTTTTATCAGGATTACTAGAAATAGTGCAATACCGTATAAATCATTTGCATTCCTGAAACATACTTAAAGCTTGCTTTCATTTCATAAGTATTTAGTCATAACTGAACACAATCTGTCATGTTTCAAAGTAAGACCAAAGCAAGAGAATACACAAGCGATTCAGTGTTTCTAAATTGTATTTTTAGAGCAGAAAAGGTAAGCTGAGACCATACTAGAGAGAACTCATTCGGGTACTAAGGCATTCTGCGTTATAAAAGTGGAAAGTTTTTTTAAGTGCAGAAATCAGAATCTGAAGTCTGTACTAGACAGGGAGAACACAAAAGGACAACACAGTCAGTGAAACGACTTGGTGTTTCTGAACCTTTAAAGCTAGACCCATTCCTGTTCTTTCTGTTGTGGCCAGGTTCCTGAATCCTAAAGCTCTAAACCCAATCTGATCTATTAAGTCAGCTACAACCACTACTCTGGGATCACAAAGCACTCCAGTGTTATATCAAGTTCAAGGCAGAAGGGAGGGGAAGAAACAGAATAGTGACATTCTCCATTAAGTGCTTTTGTTACCTATGTAATAAAAAATATTTACAATGTTTAGGTTATACCAAACTATATTATATGAATAAAAATATTCAAAAAGTAAATCCATTATTCATCTTTTGCAACTGCATAAATACTACCCAGTTCACATTCAAAGTCTCTCTCATAGGTAGGTACAATACTGCAAACTCTCAAATTTATGACATGGTACACTCAATAAAAGCATTACATACTCCTTATTGCCAGTTAACAATGTAATTATTTTACCACCTGATGTGATCTCCCCCTCTTCAGTACTGTCAGAAATTACAGGCTCCTCTTCGCTCTCCTCTTCAAAGGAAGAAAGGTCACTGGTATGGACAGAGCTGACCGTGATGTCACTGAGTACATCCATATCTGAATCTATTAACATATTTTCTTGCAAAGAAAAAAGCAAAAACAAAGAGCTGTAAGGCAGCACTCTGAATTTGTGAAACTTTTCCTACCAAAACATCAATTTTGTCGCTGATAACAAAACTATGTTAAGAATTAGAAATAAGAAAACAAAATTATAACACAGTAATGAAATAACCTGACTAACTCTGCTTTATTCAAAACAAAAATCCTTCTGAGGTAGAACTATAAGTCTTAAATGAGGACTGAAATTGTTGAAAGAACATGTCAGATTAAGATGACTAATCACACACCTGAGGAGTCAAAGGTCATCTGAATCCTAATTCAGCTACCTGAGTTAAGAGAGATGGATCAAGTCCAATTGCCACTAGCAGACCAGTTTACCAGAACTAGTAGAAAATTTACGTTCAACATATACTGATTCAACTCTTGAATAAACTTAAAAATCTCACTGCTTATCCATATTTTGAGGATGTGCATTACACAGCATACCTTCTTTAGTGCTTTCAACTGTTTTATGTTTATTGCTATTTTTTTCTGGAGCTAACTGTTTCACTGGTTCTGACTCTTTTGCTTGCTTTTCTTCTTTTGACTTTGTAGTATCATCGCTTTTCTTTGAATGATCAGACTTCTTGTCAAGCTTTTCCTTCTTTTCTTTTCTTCTTTCACTTTTTTCATTGCTCTCTGGTTTCCTGTCAGATTTATCCAATAATTTACTCTTTACATCTTCACTTTCCTGTTGAATATCTTTACTTGTACAAGTCAAAATATTAGTATCCTTTGCTGAATGTTTTATTTCTTCACTTTGGCAGGGAAGCTCATTTAAATCTTCACACTTTGCAAGTGTTTCAGCCCCTTCTCCAGAAAGGTCACAAATTGCTTTCTCTCTGTCTGGCAAGTCCTCTGCATTTCTCTCCTTATCAGTGCTACCATCCACACTCTGCTGAGATGACAGTTTTCTTGCAACTTTGTCATTGTTCTTGGGATTTGAGGTCTCAGTTGAAGCTCTGGCAGCACTTGCTTCTTGGTTAAGAGAAGTTATTGTTTCCAAAATGGACATTGCATCACTAGCTACATTAGCACTTGGAGTTGTAGCAGAGACACCTTGAACAGTAAGAAAAAACAGTTTTACTTCACCCTAGTTTCTGCAATTCTGTTCAGATAGAAGGTTAAACAAGTGAAAAGAAACAGAATAAGCACTCTCTACAAAATAAGTATAGTTAACTGAAATATTTGACTAATTTTGCCTTCAGAGATTTTGGTTAACAATAAAGAACCAAACAAAGATCTCCAAGACATTGTATCCCTGCAGCAAGCACTGTACAATTAATAGAGATTCATTTTGCTCTGTTACACACCACTGTTCCTGAGGTCAACCTAGAGAAAGTAAGCATTGTCAATGGGAAGGACATCTGAACACAGCCTTTGTTCAACTTTACCAACATCCTACGTAGGATGATGACTCTGGATAAAACATGTACGTACACAACATGTATTATATATATATGTACACTGCAAGAAAAAGTTGGTAGCTTACACCTCTAATATCTCCATAAATGTCATGGAAAATCGACTCAGCATATTGACTATATAACAACAGGACTATCAGAAATACCTTATCACTTTTCCATCATTTTAGAACCAGCTCTGAAGATGTTAACAAGAGTTAACTCTTGTTAACTGGACTAGCACTAAGAACTGCAGCTGGCTTGTTAACCCATTTTAAAGCAAGTGTGCCTCACAGGGAAAAGGTTTGGATTTAAATAAAGGTTACAAATAGATGGATGGCTGTGGAGTCTCTTGGAACAGAAAAAAACGGACAGTTACCTGCAGGAGTGTTTAGAAGTTGATACTTGATGGCTAAGATTAGGACCTTAGCCATCCAAATTTTATGGCACACAGGAACTGCATAGGTAACTGTCTCTTAAGTAATTTTTTTATCTCTATTGACAGACAAAAAACTTACATCATTCTTCTACAGCTATGTCTGATCTGATCCTATAATACTGAGATCAATTTTTCTCCCCACAATAAAGCAATCCCGCATAATCTCAAGCAGAAATGAAAGAGTGACATGGTCATAACAGTGTGACATCTCTTTTGCTTTCTACCTTTATACACAGAGTAACAGACAAGTGCTCTGGTATGCTGCCCGGAGCTCAGCTTGCTAATACCGATACTAACCATGTTATGGTGGCAGAAAACCCAGCCAATGATTCTGCTCTCTCAAACCCCATTCTTTTGTTAATAGATTGCTCAGTGAAATGGTAGAATACCTTGTACTGTAACAGAAACATCTGCTTTCTCCTCACTTGGAGATGTACTGGGGCCTGCCTCCTCTTTGTGATTCAATGTGGCTAAAAATTCATGGACAGCTTTTTCCACCTGAGGTCTGAATGTGTGGTTGATCTTTGGGTCCACAACCTGAGAAATAATTCTGTCAATTCCCGATTCCAACATTCCAGACCTGGAACAAAGTTACATAAATTTGTATGAAAAATAAGTTTTCAAGAACATATTAATGAAATGTGACCATTTAGATGTGCCCCAGTATTTTCTAAGCATTCCCACAGCTATGCATTTAGCCTGTGCCTCACCCATAAAAAAAAAAAATGTGCTAGAGAAACGAAACAATCCAAGCACAGGAAATTAGTACAATTATCAGCCCATTGTTAACATCATCAGTGGTTACACGGACAAGTGTTATCTAACTGCAAAGAAGTATTTTGGAAAAAAATTAGAAGAAACCTTGTATTAGCAATTACCATAGTGAAAAAGAGATGAATTATAGAAGGCATGAGGCATAAATAACTACTAAGCCACTCATCACTACCCTAAGTTACTTTCTGTCCAGTACAAGGTGGAAAGTTCTGCAGCTTTATAGAACACACTTAATCTTCAGTAAAATCAAATAGAAGAGAAACCCCACAGCTATAAAACTTATCTCTTAAGACCCTGTAGTCTTTTTGGGGTATATGCTACCTCTTGTCCTCATTGCTCCTTTAATAAGAAAGGACAAATGCTCCCTCCCTAAAAACCAAACAGTCCTCAGTACAAGTTATCTATGGTACCATCACAGCAGAACTGGTTAAGTTTGTTCCCAAAACCATGGTTTGACCCAATTTAATGACCAAACTTATGAAACTCTGAAGAAATTTCCTAACGTTTCTTACGAGTCTAAGATCTGAGAAGAAAGACCGGAGGAACCTTCACGAAATAATGTAACAACAGGTTAAAGCGTCTGACATAATTTGAACGTAACAGCAGTTCTTAAAACGTCTTCTCTGTCCAGCTAGATTTAAATTCACTCTTCTATTTTGTGACTTTAGCTTTCTCCTTAGCTGTACACATGATAATTGCAATTTTATACCTACCTTAAAAGAAAAAGTAAAGGTAACCTTTAGCTAGGGGGTTACATCCCAAGTCAAAGTCAAGGTTTCCACCCCTGCATAAACTTGGATCAGATGAAAGAACATCTGCAGCCTAATTCTGATTAATACTGATGGTGAGTTACTACCTCAAGTAATAGCCCATTTTAAACACTGAGAGGCAAAAACAATCCAACTTCTTCAGAGGTTTCTTTGAAGAAAGCACCCCACTTTATACTGAACCAGAGTCTGTCACCTATCACAGTACACACGCATGTTCAGAGAAACCTCAGAGCTGTCACTTACTTGAGAACCTGCTGTCTAATGTTATTTCTCAGCTGGTTCTTGTTGAGATGAGGACTCCAGGTATGAGTTGCCAAATGATTGGAAACAAAGTTGTCAACGCGCTGTCTCAAATTCTGGTAGGCAGGCTAGAAGGCAACAGCAGAGAGGTTGGACTGGAAGGATCGTGTAAGGGGTCGGTTATCCTCCCGGAGACCAGGCTGATACAACTGGGAGCCCCGTCGGACCCCCTCGGTGCTCTGAAGCGCGGCCGCTGCCCTGCGGCGATGGCAGCGCGTTAAACGCTGCCCCGCCAGACCCTGCACGACCCAGGTGTGCACGACCGTGCACGCACGGCCAGCCAGCCCGCGCTCCCCGCCGAACGCGGGGCTCCGGCTTCGCCCCCGCGGCCGCCAGCGGAGCCGGAGCCTCGCGCGGGCCCTGCGGCCGCTCCGCAT